>PNEQ01031245.1:0-38709 GCA_003012365.1 Medauroidea extradentata
CTGCACTGCATGTATCGGGTGTGGCGGAGGACATTTTGAGCAGCAAATTTAAAAGGTAAACGTAGCGAGTGTAACACATGCACGGTGTCTCGTACAGTCACAGAGCGTCAAAGCGGGTAGTACATAACACAACACAACAGATGTTTTCACTGACTTGTTGTCGCCAGGTTGCCTGCCTACCCCTGTTACTTTGGTGCACTATTGCAGGTATAAGGATGCATTTCCGGACATGGGTTCCTTAATCAAATATGTTCCAAACATGCACATCTACCATCCCTATCAATTTGTAACACTTATTCTTGACCATCTTGTATAGGTAGGCTGCGTTGGTGTATGTGAGGCACAAAACCGATGGAGCATTAAGAGTGACGTCGGTCGGCGTATGTAATTCATTATCACCTCTACACGCAAACTCCGCAACTGGCGCACAGAGCTTTACTATTGTTCATTTTCCTATGGGACTTGAAGCGGTGATCGTATTATTTTATTGCGATACTTACGGTTCAAATTCCAGCGCGTATTTCTATTACTGTGTTTTCGAATCCGGTTGGAATTTTCCTAGATACGGCAGTTTAAAAAAGCTGTTTTTAGCTATTTTTAGGATCTTGAAAATCGTGTTTCCAATAAGCGATCCTAATTTTTAAACTGATAGTAACATTGTTCGAAATGTGTTTTCTTTTTCACAGGTGTACAAACGTAATGCGCGTTGAGATGTTTCTTCTAATTACGATTATTTATGACTAGCTGCAACGCGTTTCAAGCGCAGGTAGATAGGAACCTTAATGCTAAAAATCAAGCGAGAAGACTGGGTTCTCGCAGCCAACAGAAAAAAAAAATGAAGAAAGATGCATCGTAGGTAACAGTTTTAGCAAACTTTTTGAGCAAATATGTTTGCCGAGTGAAGTATTTCTAGAGCACAACCTCTGACACAAACATTTTGTAAATTTGATTGCGGCGCAAGAAATAACGCTTAAAAGTGCATCAAGGTGGTAAAATATTTGTTCGTAATTTGGCATAACTCACTTTTATTTTTTAGTTTTTCTATATTGACTTCATAAGACACGATTCCTATGGATGTTTTCAGCGTTAAGTCCTACACCCTCTTACCCGTATAGATACATACACGTGATCTTTGAATGACGCCCAAGATGTGATAGTATTATAAACTGAATCGTTTTTGTTGACATGTGCCAACGCGAGCGGATGTTGCCGAGTTTTATTTTATTGTTCTTTTTTTTTTTTGCCGTCTTTCTTCGTACAATTACATGTCAATCCGGAATAAATTTGTGTTGTTATTATTGTTATTGTTCTAGTTTTATTTCTTGTCGTATTTCGGGATACAACTACGTTTCTTTTCAGGAATTGTCCGTGTGATAAATGTTAATTGACCACAGCCAATGCAGGCTTTTCTTTCTTTGATTTTTTGTTATATTGTGGGTTTTTTCTGCAACACGGCAATATTCGCTCGCTAAAGCACATGGCCACAAAAAAGGCTCTGTAAACTTTGTCGTAGCAAATACCAATTTTGTTCAGATATGAACCGCCGCAAAGTAGCTTTGAAACAAAAACAAGATTGTTGTTTAAAGTATACAGTAATGCTTAGAGACCCAGAAAATTCACGTGATCGAAGACCTGCTGGCCAGATTCCACGGTCCTTCGTACGCTCTGTGCTAAGCTACTGCTTCAGAGAGTGGTCAGTTGTAGATCTAAGAAGGTAGCACGTCAGCAGATAAGTGTTTATATGCTGGTTTGTTACCATTTCATTAGTCGTCAAGGACGAGTTTTCATTAACAGTACAGTCAAGTCAGACCACATTTAAGGGTTACCCACAGATTCAAAACAACAAGCTGAAACCTTCGCCAGTATATAAAAGAAATTCCCAAGTTCATGATACCAATCGTCCCTCGAAATCCCATGACGGTTTTTCCGCCATTTTTAATTTTAAGTCGGCCATATGGAATTGTTGCAGTATTTATTCGAAAATTTACTGTGGGGTTTGCACTAGTCCTAGTGATGTGAACTTTTACTTAAATGATTCCCCATTAAATGAGCTTTAAATAAATTGAAATAACATCCCAATTAAATTATACAATCAACAAACCAAAAAACACAAAGTTGTTATTTTTCCGACATTTATTTCAAAATTTTATGAAATGTGCCTCAACGATGCAATATTTAAAATAATCCAAATAAAAGTGTAGAGCACAAAAAGTACTTACAATAGAAGTATAAAGTGCCCAATCAGATGTGACCACTCACCAATACATTGGTTTTTAGGAGCTATTATAAATATAAATGTGTTCGATCAGTACCCATAACATACTGATGCATTCGGTTCAGAACTTTTGTGCAACTACACCGAAACTACTTCACGGGAATAACACATTTAAATAAAGTAGTAAACTGGCAACTACATGCACCCAATATTTTATATTTGTGTTATTTTAACCTAGAGTACGCCAAAAAGAGGACTAAAAAAACGACGAGATTCCCACATGCAAAATTCCCGGTGTGACATCGTCGGGAGCCAAACCCGGATCGCCTTGGAGGGAGAGCTAGTGTTTTGACTGCTGGGTTGCCGCGGTGCCTAGTTTTAAAGAGAGTAGCAATAAGAGACCTTCGCCATAGCGCGCAGTTACCAAGACCCCTATAGCTCAGAATGTTAATGAAACATAGTCAAGGAAATTATGTGTTGACTTTTTCTGTTTGTACCATGACTACTGCTTTATTTTTACAATGTGCAAATCATGCTCCCATACCTTAATATAGCTGGCCATCTTAATTACGCTAAATGAACACTCATCATCTTGACTAAACTGGAAGGCCCATGAGTGCCACAGAATTACAAAAATTTGCATCTAATGCACATTTCACTGTACGTAGATCACAAAGTCTGCTCTATAATTGAAACAGACCAAACAACTGAGCAAGTTGAAATGCGTTCTATGAAGTCCTCGGGGGACCTGACTCATGAAAGAAGCAATTATTTCTACATCAACACTTGCAAGATGGGTGCATTCAATGCCTGCTATTTCAAGACCGATCGATGCTGTCCATAATTATATGCATTGTTCAAGCATCAACAGGGAAGTATGTTGAACTCTGAGGGAAGAGACATACGGTAAACGAGATACAGAAGACATAAAGCCTTTACTGTGCTGGTGTAATATTCACAATCCTTTAATTACAGATCTTTCCTTTCGTCTCTCAGCATAGTTCAAACAGTGATGATGCTCTAAAGAGCATACAAACAAAAAATTGCAGGGTACCTATTTAGTGACGTACATTTTAAAGCGAAAGAATGCTGTGAAACCTCTGGTAAAAGCTACGAAGTCTATCACTATGCGAGGACAAGCAGTTCTCATCAATCCAAATTAATTGTTTGCATTGTTTGGAGCAATTCACTGGCTGAGTATCTGATATATGAATTAGCTACGAATACACCATCTTAGTTCGATGATGTTTCAACGAGAAAGGCGGACAATTCTTCTTTAGCTACCACATTCAATACTTTGGAACCTGAGTGTGAAATCATTCTTCCAAGCCCTGTGTTTTTAATTTATGGTGGCCAACTCCTTCACCTGACTGTTTGGCCCTGCCCAGAAACATCTGGCGAGCACACGTAATACAAAAATATGGGTACTATTTGATATAGTGTAATTTATGGATATGGATTCTCACCAAGTACAAAAAATGTTCAACTGAGCCGACGAAAAATTAAGTTTAGTTCTGTAGATGTGGAGAGCACATCCAAATATCTTTGCGGCAACAAAACTTTCAAACTTTATAAACAAGGACAGACTGATAGAACTTCTGAAATTACGCCTTGAATAAAGTGACTATCAAGTTCATCGAACCATTGCAGGTCCTGATGGAATGATATGTATTACAGCAGCTTCACTAGTAGACTCAGCAGTTCAGCCTGTAATAGTAGGCGCCGATACAGATGTTTATGCACACCACACTGCCACACCTAAAAAATACAAGGACGTTGAGATGGTCAAGTAAGGCACGAAGAACCGTCCAGACAAGTATACAGCAGCTGCAAAAAATGTTTGCGAGAAATGCCAAGTCATATTCCCTTTCTTTATGCAGCTACATGCTGTCAAACGAAGTTTGTTCTATTCAGTAATAGAAAATAATACATTTCAGGAACTGGAAAGAAAGAATGGACGGAAAATACATTTCAGAAGCTTATAAGCAATGCTGCTCTTTGCAAAAGCTCAAGTTCATCAGTGAAAGACGTCTCCATGGCAAGAGAAGAATTTCTCACAACTATGTTTGGAGAGAAGCCAGGCAGTAAATTGGAAATGGTCAGGTACCGAATATATTTGAAAACAGTTTCGAAGCAAAGCACCATTGAAGACTTCAACTTAGCTACTCTACTACCAACTGATGCAACAGCCAAGTATCACTCGTTTCGTGTGTTTCACCTAGGGCAGCAGTGGCGCGAGGCTGATCTTCCAACTATTGCATGGGTTTGAAATGTTTGAAATAGTTGCCTTGAGAGCACGGTCTATAGCAATTTTCATCGTCACATATTTTTATATTTGTACCATATATATAAACACACACACATATTATATATATATATATATATATATAGTATTTTAGACAAATTGTGTAATAATTTTGCTCTTACGAAATTTTTTTTCTCTCGTAGTTTTTGCGTAATGACTCATAAACGTCAAAATATGCATGTTACTCATTAAAAAGAATTTCATAAGAGCAAAATTCTTATGAAAAATAAGAAAAAAATACATGGAACAAAAATAAAAATATGATTACGAAAATTGCTGTAGACCGTGCCTTTAAGGGCGCGGTTCACCTCAGTTTTCAACGTCTTTTTTTATATTTGAACCAGATTTTTTTTTTCTTATTTTATACATAAATTGTGATTAAATCTTTCTCTTAGAAAATGTTTGTATCTCTCATAGTTTTTGCGTAATGAGTCGTAAAGGTCAAAATTCGGACTTTACGGTTTTAAGTACACCACTAAAACCAACTGACATACCAAACTGAAAAAAAAATTAATTTTAATTTCAAAATTCCGCATTTTTTATTAAATACAAAAGTATTTTATTTTTTGTTTTTAATGCAGTACAATCTACAGACCTTCACTGTTACTCAGGTTGCTTCATTGAAATTAAAAATTGGCTGAAAAGTACATAAATTATATGAAAGGAAAAAAAAGTAACCGGTGTTTCAAAAGTGCAGACAGATTTCACCCATACAGAAAATGTTCACATATGAGTCCACAAAAATATTAATTATTTTGATTATTATTCTTTAAAAGGCGGTTTACAGAAGTGCTCACTTTATAGTGAACAGACTGTAGTGGTCACGACAACATCGACTCTGCTGCTACCGTATCTGTTTTCCCAAGTGACCAGAAATAGATTCAAGGACGAGCGGATTTGAATAACGCGTGGGCAGGACAACCGACACAGCTCCTCTTGTTTGCCTCACGTCAAGGCCAAAATCACAGTCGTAATTCACTCACTGCGTGGTCGCCCCGATTCGCCATCACACTAGCAGACAGCGCCGACTGTGTCTTCAGGGGCACAGCGTCAATTTGGGCTCTTATCAGGATGGGGAAGCAGCGAGAAGTACTACTGTAGTATGTTCAATGTTGTAGTCTCCGGTTGCTAATAACACCATTCCCTGTTTTTCTTACTACTTCTTCGTCATCATTACAATTCATAATAGTTACGAGCATTTGTTAAGTTCAGTGAATCTGGCCAATATGCGGCCATACGTAATGAATTTAATAATTGTTTGAAATACTCGAATCTCACAAAACTCTGGATATTATCGTTGCGTGTGGATTTGAGTTCATAAAAACAAACTGAACAAGGGATAACATTAGTGAAAAGTAACCATGTTACCGTTGTGCAGGAATGTAAAAATCTTTTTTGCAATTTCGTAACTCGATTCGTGATTCGTCAGACTTCTGTGAATTCACCACCATAGGCACAGTAAGTTACAGGAAAGAAGCTGTAATTAATGTACGAAATATTAAACGTTCCATTTTTTCTCCAGAATTTAGTCAAAGTTCATTACACAGTAAAAAAAAAATTTGTACATTTACAAGGAAAATCTTGTAAACTAATGTCAGAAAGTAAGGAAAATCTTGTAAACTAATGTCAGAAAGTAAGTAAGATGTCAGAGACCTTTTAAAGTGATTATTAATATCGTAAACACCTTTGCGAACTAGTAAAATAAACGTTAATGAGCAAATTTATCTATTTGCAACAAAATAAATCTAGGAGATCTGACAAATTTGAGAAAACATTTCGTAATTTTACAAAAAAGTGTTGTAAACTTAACCAGATATTAGTTGTGATATACAAAATTTGTTTGTACATTTACAGAAATGTTTGTAAATATACAAAGAAGTTTGCAAGAATACAAGTTTTTTTGTAAATTTTACAAAAAGACTTTGTAGTGTTGCCAAAAACTTTTTTGGATACTGGTTTCCAAAAAAACCTTTTTGTAAAAGTACAAATTTTTTTTACAGTGTACACATGTGGTACTTTGTAAGGTGACTTGACTTGGAAGTTTTTGCTTGTGCCCAGTTTTTATTACCATAAAGTTCACAATCTGGGCATTTTTTTATCACACGAGATATAGTTTTTCAGAATTTCATCAAACACTGGAAAGGTGATATGACTGACTTCTACGAATTTTGTTCAAGCCGTGCTAATTTCCAGGATAGCGATCATGTGAACATAATTTCCTGATCACGCAAGATATCTATGAATCTATTTTTCAGAATTAGTAAGGTTATATGATTTCTATATACTTTCTTTATGCCGTGCTCATATTTTAAGAGCGGAATCATTTGAACATTTCTTGATCACACGAGATATATGAGGAACCATTTATCAGAACTGCATCAAACTCGGTCAACACAAAGTACTTAGTAAGCGGAATTGACTATTCTGCATTTTGTTCATGTCGTGTTACAATTACCAATGTAGTTTATATTTTAACATTTTGATCATATGAAACCTCTCAAGGAACCATTTATCGCAGTTTAATAAAGCTCGATACACATGTAGTATTAGTACAGGGACATCAGTTTCATGTATTTGGTTTATACTGTATTCGGTTCTCAAAAAGGGTGATGGCCCTATGTACTTGTTTCGATTACACAAAAAATCTAAGGAAAAAATTTCCAAATTTTTTTTAAAAATTAGGTTAAGTAACGTAAATTAAATCTTGATTATTCATAATAGTGTTTATTAACGTACGTTCCCACACGGAAGAAAAAAAATATTTTGTGGCCACCACAAAATGAATTTTGTGTTTACTACAAAAAGCACTAGATATAACTTAAGCTTTGACATAACTAGTTTTAATTGTTGTAGGAGAGACACGCTAGAAGAATATGACATGAACTGTAAGATTTTATTTCATATTGCCAGATCTACGCGACCGATGTTGACTTGTAGGGTTGGTTTGCTTCTACCCTGAGGAAATTAAGTGCATTTGGTATATTGGTATTTTTGTTGGATTTTTATTGCTTACTTTTTTTACAGGTGTTAATTGTTAACGCAGAGCTTAGTTATTATGTTAATATAAACATCAGAATAACTATTATAGTTCGGGAAAGATTAAAATAATAATAATAAACAAGTTGCAAGAAAATTTTTTTACCTTACAACTCGCAGAAAAGTATGAACAATATATCCACAATACACTAAAATTCACTTTTCTTTCTCCGGGATAGGCTATATCGCGGAATAACTTCTACAAATCGAGTTAAAAATGGTGCACATTACGACAAAGAATGAACAATAAGATGAAATAGTACGTTGCTCATATCGTGTACCAACTTTACTGAAATTCTTTACCTTATTCTGTTAGTTTTCTTGGAAATGGTTTCATAAAACATATAAAATTAAATAGCTCAAAACCCGTGTATTTTATAAGAATTAAGAAGACCGAAATCGAAGAGCATCAAACTTCTATAACATATCCAATATCCATTGATGTACACACAACCCCACGGATTTGTTCTTGAAAAACATAAAATTTCTTGTCAGTTTAAGGTACCCAAAAATTCATGTTTTAAGTAGCCGTGTTGTATATTTAAAACGTAGAACATAGTTTGACGTGTTTCATATGCACCCACATATCATTCATCCAATTACGACGGAACTTAGATGAAGTAAAAAAAAAAAGTGCAAGGATTTGGGGGGGGGGGGTAAATGAAGATAGTCAGAATGGCTGACCTAATATATAAAATTTAAAAAAAAATGTATTGGCTTGTTTTAGAGGGCGCCCGCGAAGATTTCTGCTAAATTATACTCTGGAGGGAGGAGGGGAAGGGGCAAAACGAGGTACAGGAGCAGAACGGATAAACCAAAAAATGTAATGGTCATTGCGACGAATGCCGGGACAGCTAGTAATAGATAAATACATATTGATAGTAAGTTTATCAATTTAATAAAAGACATGTGTAAGTCGCTACACGACCGTTCACAAGCTAGGCGACGGCTTCTTGCTAACTACTGTGTTTTGTGAATACTTTGCACGAATTGGGAAAGATTATTAACACAGCTGCGAGTGATAAGAATACAGTATTTATAGCATACGTGATGCTTTGAAAGTATAATCACGCCACTGAGTGGAATACATTTTCTTTGCAAAGGCAAACACGGCGGTGGTAATTTGGATAGCTTCGTGAAAAAAGGTTATTTCAAACATACTGCCTTCCAGCGACAAGTAGCCGAACGACTTAATACACGTTCACGTGTGGATGTCGTTCTACTTAAGCGTTTCATTTGTGTGCATGGTGTCTCCTTCCAAAGAGAGTATCGAATCAGAATGAGCAATACCACAGACTTGTTGACTTGCAATAATGCGCCGATGACATTATAGTCTGTAAATATTAAAAATTAGTAGACGTGCTTGGCATCTCGTCCAAGCAAGGTCCTTAAGAGACGGCACCATTGACGCAGAAAATCAGTAAGAGTCAGCGGATCAGCCACGGTCTGTATTAAATAGCATTCGATAATTACCTATAGAGATTATTAAAACTGAAATCAGAGTAGTCGGACTGAGAATCGAAGCAGGAGACCTCCAGAATGCGCGTCCAGTTGCTTTACCAACATATAACCTCGCTCGGCCTCGTTAAAAATATAAATATTGTGTAAACCGACCGAATACCGCGATTTAACTTAATATCGTGATAAACCACGCTGCGGGCTTCACAAAGTTGGTACGGCTGTGTACACAGAGTTCAGTAGGTTACCTACCGAGAGCAGGCATTGTAGTTTCAGCAATAAGTGTACAATGTACGACATATAATAAGATTACGATTAAATGTGTGTTACTGAAGTTCTAAGCCTTAGTATCACAAAGTAGGATAGGTTTACCCTAGGCATTCACATTAAGTACATTTTAATGAAAAAATTATCCGTTAGCACCGGTAAAAATAAAACTACACTTGGGCTTGCCAATATCACCAGGCATTTCCTTGTGTTTACGTAAACAAGGTGTCCCTCGCAGAACTGCTTCGAAGTTCCATCGGTAAAAACTTGTTAGGCCTACATCATAATTCAACTATTATAAATTACGAAGTTAGGAGGACGAGGTCGCAGGCTAAGAAACGCAAGTTGGGCACAGTCAGACGTGCTTTATTGTGACGTGTGTTAACTTCCCACCTGATGTCCCGCGTGGTTTACAATCCAGCTGCCGTGCCCGAGAACCATTCTGAGTTCACGTGGCCATCGCGACAAGGTCAGCTTGTTGACTTCACAATATATCAACAGGAGCAGCAGACACTGTGGTCGACATAACGTACACTGTCTGATTTAATTGTTTTTGTGCGACAACCAGTATTCACAAATTGGTAATATTGCAATCGTAGACAAATACTGCCGGTGGTGAAATTGACCTTTTTAGCAACTGACTAGATGCATGAGATTGCATGGAGTATGGGATGAACCTAAGATGTATTTCGCTATAGCAAGGTACACACGCGAGCAAATACACATATAGCTTTGTAGTACGGGTTGAAATGTGCAACTTTTATTGTTTTCGCATTTACAAAACTACAAGCATATTTATTTTTAGTGCGAATAGTTTCAGGCTGAGTTTTAAAATTAATTTTTACTTTTTGCAAACAAACAATTCTGAGCTAACTACAGGAAATTTTATCGAAATATAGCGTTTCAATGAAAACTTATTACATCAATTAAAATACGAACTGAAACACAGCCGTTAATTACTCTTGGACTAATTCAAGTGACCTTTACGTCTCGTCGACATCGTGGCCATAATAAACGACGACACACAACGTGGAGAGAAATCGGCAGTCGCCTTTGTCAATGAAACTACTATCCCATAATCCGCCTGGAGTGATTCAGGGAAACCATGGAAAACCAAAAGTCAGGATGGCCGGAGCCGGGCACCGAACACGAGTCCTCCCTACAGGTTTGGACTAACAAGTGTACTGAAACTCGCCGTTAGCTTAAGGGGAATGGTGCACGATCATCTTTAATTATGAATATTCCCCTCGCTAAAAAGGTGTTCAGGAGGCATATTGATATATTTGACGTTTCATGTTCTCAATGTGAATCAATAACACCCTTTGAATTATATTGTTACATAATAAATAACTTTAATATAATCTGACATTTTTTGGAAGATAAGTAATATTGTGTTATTTATCTCCCTACAAATGTCAAATTATATGGAAGCAATTTATAATCTAACAATATGAAAAGACTAACAGTAAGAGAACGAAATGTCAAAAATGTTGATACGCCTTCAGAAATGCTTGTAGCGGGGAAAAAACGGTAAATTAAAAATGGTCGCACACCTTCGCAAATTACCACTTGCGAAAAACGCGAATTATATTACAACCTATAGCTGATAGTAAAGCGATTTACTCCGTGTCATGTATCGACACTTAGAAAACTACATTGTCACGTGATCAGTTTGTTTAAATTCGAGCCCATACTTTGCAAGGTTTCAAAACAACATTTCTAAAGAACTGAACCCGACTATATCACCCTCAAGACTATTAAACGGCCAATGAGGAACTCGAGCTCAGGAACAACGTGGCCCACATTTTGTAAATGACACAAGAATTAGCGTCTTGAAAATGTAGTTTTCCGACTACACAGACAGAGAACTAATAAGCAGAATTAAAGAGGGCATATTACATTACACAGCGATAAAAGCATCAATTTAAAATTGTAGGTTTCTCGAGGCCAATTTAAAAAACAAATAAATAAAAAAAACAGCAATCCAAAATAATTTTTGCCAACTTCCCGAGCAAAATATTTACTCGAAAACTAATTTCTGAAAGAATTTTTCGCTACGCCGAAATTTCTTGCATTTGATTGCAGCGCAGCAAGAGATGACGCTTAACAACTGCATCATTCTCAGTAAATGTTTGCTCACGAAGTTGGCAAATATTATCCAGATTTTTCTTTTCGTAATTTTTCAATATTGACTTTCAAAAATGTGCACTTTTCAATTGGAGTTCTACCACACACTCTTAATGATGGTGTTTACTGCTCAGGATTTAATAACTGCGCGAGGCGAAATAACGACCGACTATCTGCTACGGACCAACACATACACTACCCACAGCCGAGGGACAGAAAGTGACTGGCACATCGCCGCACTTAATATAGAGTTCTTAATGTTCCTACGTGTGCAATCTGAACGGCAATTTCAACGAGGTGCGGCAACATAAAACAGAATATAACGACTACCCATTCCCTGGCGGCCAATTGCAGCAGTCTAATTATAAGTGTACCGACCAACCAATCCACACAGCTCATTTGTGGTCTCATACTTTCTAGTGCCTGGGGAAAGGTATCAAGAAGCTACATTAAACCGACATAACTAATACCTGAAATAAATCCTGGCATAAATCCGGAAATGGATCCTGAAGTGGATCCTTAAACGAATCATGAAATGAATCCTGGAATCGCACTGTCTGCCATGTCATCAAACAGTCTGCACAGATTCAGTAACACATTTGTAATTTTACAGTCGTGCAACTGTTTTCGTACTTCGTCCGAGTAGGAATAGCTATTAGGGCCACGTGTGCCTATTCACATGTTTTTTTTGTGGATATTATTTTTAAATTATTAAAGGGTACAGATATTGTAAAACCGTCACACAGATTTGTTGAAACATTTTTTAAATTGTTTAGCTAAGTTTTCTGGAAAAAAAAATATATATATATAATTTTGGCTAATTATCGATTTCTTCTGGCATGCAGTAACTTTAACTATCCAGGTATAAATCTACCACGATTAGGTAATACGGATGCACAGATACTAAACAAACTAAACACAAAAAACATACTCGTGTCACAGTCGTGCTGCTTGAAATAATAGCCCACGCATGTCTCACTTTGTCGAAAACTACAAAGAGTAGCGTTCTTCGGCACAGAGCAATAATTACTGTCCATAAATGTTGTAAAATGTCTGCAGTGTTTATTAAATTAATTTTACCGGTGGATCATAATATTTGGCAGTGCAGAAACATTCCAACTAGCAGTCAGAAGGTAGTTGTTTCGGTCTCGACACGCAGATAAAAAGTGGTTGAGAGAATCCCCCCCCCCCTCAAGATCGATTAACTATCACTAATTAATATTTGCACTGAGGCAACGCAGTGCACGTGCAGAGTAAGTAAATAAACCGGGTCGTCACTTGCACCTACAGTCTCAGTTGGAACTGAATACATTCCCACGTTCTTCAGGTGATGTAAATGCGCGCGAGCGAAGCAAA
This sequence comes from Medauroidea extradentata, assembly GCA_003012365.1. NCBI lineage: Eukaryota > Metazoa > Arthropoda > Insecta > Phasmatodea > Phasmatidae > Medauroidea > Medauroidea extradentata. The sequence goes on from PNEQ01031245.1 coordinate 12,765, forward strand.
TATACTCGTGCCGAAGTATTTATAGACGCATATTTACAACTATTTTGTACTCATCATCTGACCTCTTTCCAGTGTGGTGCGTGTTTAATTCCACTACAACGCAACTAGACGCAACGGAAGTGTAAATTACGTAAATTACGCGTTGCGCCTATACACGGCAATATTTAATCGGCCCCCTGTTTTCTCAGCAAATTCTAAGCGTATGCTTGTGTCGATTCTTACAAGTCATATTTACCCCTAAAGTGCAAGTACGCCACAATATTTATTTCATACAGCAATATCAGTTGCTACCGGAGACACAAAATTAAAATGATGATTATTTACGGAATCTTGGTGTGCGAAATAATATTTAAAAAAATTACCGATGATGAAAATATATTAGACGTGTTACAAAAATACAATTCTGATACAATTCATATGGGTGTTACTGCCTATTTTCGAACGTGGGGAATGTCGTGGACGTTGCCATTGACTGATGGGTTTTCTCGGGGTACTTCCGTTTTCCCAGCACACACTTTTCGCTATAAGAAATGTCTACGGTTTGAACACGATAATTTTCACGGAACTGGCCATAACTTCTGTCCAGTATTTCATTCACAATTTTAGGAGTAACAGCAGCTAAGTTGTATAGGATATAGGGCTTCATAAAACTGGGAAGGATCTGTACTGAGAGTTCACTAGTTTTCTAACAGACAGCAGGCATGTGCAGTTTCGGCAATAAGTGACCAATGTATCATATATAAATCATAACTAAAATGTTTAAACATATTTCTGTTACTGAAGTTCCAAGTCTTAGTATCACGAAGTAGGGTAGGTTTACTTTATTGCAATACTTGTCAGCTTTCACTAATATTCTAAGATCATGATGACCGCAATTAACGCTACTGTTATTTAATTCACTTGAAAGTCTGTAGTTATCATCGGTACAAGTCACCGCCGCTGTGTATCTAGTATTGTGCTTAGTTTGAAGTTTTTTAACAACTGAGATGTTTTTGAGTTTCGAATTACCTTTCACGGAAAGAACATCGGGATAAAAATATATGACATTTTCAACAGCGTGCAACGAAAACATCGATGGTACTTCCACATCAAATCTCTTCACGAAAAAATTTACAGATCAACTGCACAACATTAGAAAATAAAATTTCTGTGGTAAATGAGTAAATAACAAATAGCTAAATAAATAAATAAATATATATATATATAATTGCAATATATATAAAAATCGCCCCTTCAAAAAGATGAAGAGGAAAACAATGAGAAAAGGGAAGAGAAGAAGGCTAACAGAAAGACAGAGAAGAAATGACCTAAACAAATACAAGCGAATGAACGGAAAGGAAGCTAATGGAAGCGACTGTTAGAAGGAGAATCTTTAACGACCGGCAGATGTGGTGCGGTTTGTATTAGGACAACCCACAGTAGCGTACATCAATCGATGACGACTTCCTGGAAACGTTCGTAACAATTTCTAAAGGACTATGAAGGAAAAGGAAGTAACCAAACTCACACAAAAAACAAAAGTGGATCCCTAAAAAGGCTGTTCACAAGACTAAACCGTTTTCTAAGTTTTAAGGATATTGCACGGCTTCGTGACATGACATCAATAGTATAGTCATACAGAACCACGATTATATCGCGGATTAGGTCAGGTTGAACGTCAATAACGCATACCTACTTCCCTCTCACTTCTGTGATTGGACGACAGAAGTTTTGGCACACCTTTGACGAATGCAAGCCAATAATACAAAGGAAATAACTCGGGGGGATGTAACATACTTAGAGCCGATGCATTTTGATGAAAAGAATTCTGCAGCAGTTTGTTTCAATGACTTACGTGCACATACACTGTAAAAAAACTTCCTAAAATGTTTAGAAAGTTATTATTCCAGACGCAGTATGGGACAGTTACCATACTTCCGTCTTGTAAATATGCAAACTTTTACATGTCACAATACAAGGATGGTAACTTAGTATGCATTTACCTGTTTTATAGTTAGATTTAGGAGTGCTACCATGGACGTCTGGGAAACTATTCTACCATACATACTTTCTTAGCGCTCCTATACGCATGTCTAGTAAATTTATAAACTAATTTTTAGTGTGTATGCAGCTCGGCAACAAGGTTATTGGCAGAATATATTATTGCACAGGCGTGGCTGTGCCAACAGGAACAAGTTTACTGCGACATCACATGTCTGTGATTTGCGGGTAGAACCCTCGACAATGAGAGTTACAAACAGCCAATCACTGACCATGAAGCAGAGCTGTATATGTATACATAAGGCAATGAAACAAATTGTTGCAGAATTGATTTCGCCAAAAAGTAGAGCCCGGTAATTTTCGCGAAAAGAATTTTGCAGCACTTTGTTTCAGTGCCTTACGTGCGCACCTGCATCTATGCTATGTAGTCAGTGATTGGATGCCGTAACACCCAGCGTGTGGAGGTTAAACCCGCAAATCACAGACGTGATGTGTGACAGTTATCCGTGAACTGATTGGCACAGTCAAATGAATAACGACTCTGCACAAAAACACTCTGTCAATAGCCATGAAGTTGAACTGCAGGTGTGCACATAAGACACTGAAACAAAGTGGGGCAAAAATCTTTTCGCGAAAACTACCGGGCCCTACAAAAAAGCGTGCGGCTCTACACATACTATTCCCCTGTACCGTTATCAGCCAATAGAATATCAGTAGTAGGTAGTGCGTGCATAGGTCTGAGACGTCTAGGCTGCTAGATGAATCCGCAAAACACTCGTACCTCTATTTCTAATCATTAGGGCCACGATTTTGTCGCGAAAAGATTTTTGCCCCACTTTGTTCCAGTGTCTCACGTACACATCGGCAGTTCTGTTTCAAGGTTATTGGCAGCGTGTCTATGTTCAAACACGTTTCTCATTTGACTGCACCAATCAGAACAAGATTATTGTGAGTCTGTACTTCTATAATTTGCCAAGGCCAGTGAGAGTAAAACCATCCAACCACAGACGATGTAGCAGAGCTGCAGATGTGCACATGACGCATCGAAACCAAATGTTGCAAAAATCTTTTCGCCATAAAATCGTGGCTCTACTAATCATACGTAAAATAACAGAGTTTTAGACGTAAAACAAACTTCACACGTATCTAAAAACAAGCAAAATGTATGGCATGCTTTAATTGATTTTTACAAGCAACGAAAATTTTTTTAAAAATATGCATAACTAACGGAGAATTGAGAACATTAAGAAATAAGTTTTGAAAAATAAAAAGTAAACGAACAAGCAGGCAGTTTCATATTCCTTTGTATGAAAATGGCAAGGAAAAATCGAACTGATTGGAGATAAGTAGAAATGATGGAGACTCGCAAGAATCGACCCAGTCAAATAGGGCCTCTCGCCAGTAGCGAAATAAAAATGTCAGAAATAAATACAGCCTAGCAATCAGTCGACTTTACCCGCGATAAATCCCCATCAGTAGAGGTAAGACACTTGAAGAATTGAAATTAAATATTCGCAGAACACAATATGAATAGTAGCCTCTCTGTAAAATTATTAACAACTCAGCAAACGCATGACAAGTGAGTTCCTAATATATTTCAACTTAATTTAAGATATAGTCGTATTCAGATCATCAACGTTTCTTTAGCACAAATGGGCAAAATCAAAATAAGCCGTCGTTCTAAACGTTTTCCTGTCTGCCATCAGTGCTCCAAAAATAAGCAAGGCTGTGACTATGTAATAAATTAAGAAGGTGTACAAAAATGTGATCTATAGATTGTCGAGCGTTGATTTTCTGTAATAACCCAGGGAAAAAATATTTATGTCGAAAATTGTAATAACTCTCTGCTTTGGTGCTATATCCGCTTTAAAAGACCAAAATCGCGCTTTGGTGCGAAAAAAAAAAAGTAAATAGAACACACAACCAAAACAACAACTAAGAGAAACTGGATGCACTATGTTTAGAGATGATGATGGTTAGAGATGGTGAAATTTCGCGAATTCAATGACCTGCATGTTATAATCAAATATCCTATGCATATTCAAATCCTGTCTATTCGTTCATTGTCTGCTGTTCCACTGAGCAGCAGCTAGCGGACAAATGGTCGGGAGTTGAGTATGCATAGGATATTTGATTCTAACATGCAGGTCATCGAATTCGTGAAATTTCACCATGTCTAATGATGGTTTATTGCGGAAAAACTTGACTGCTAGCTGGGTTTCAACGTACGTTCAACTTACAAAAGATTACTGGCTTCCGATTGTAAGCAGAGCTGTTGCACTATTTGACTGAGCCAATAAGAATCCCGCTATTGTAATACTTAATGCCTGTTATTGGTCTGCAGGCAGCTACGTTGTGTCTGACTAGATCACCCAACCAATGCAAGGAACTAACGGCGTTTCAAGGGTATGTTGGAACAAAAATTTTTCGCGATATACCATTATCTCTAACTATGGTCAAAATATCGTGGGAAAAATCACGAAACCAATATTAAATGTATTATAAATACAATAACGTATAAAATATGCCGCGGAAGTAGCAAATAGTAAACTATTTAATATGTGTAAACCTCGTTAAGGCTCTACGAAAGCACGTGGTTCGGATATAACGCACCGTGATCCTCCAATGCCCAACGGCCACAATATAGGCCCATTCACCACAAGTTCCCAAATCCACCATCGAAAGCATTCATAATTTTTCATTAATTCTGTAACACAGAAAACCTGACGCTACCACAATCCTTATGAAACTCCAAGTCAATAAAAAAAAAACCGACGATGCGACCACCAAATCAATCAAAAATACCGTTCAGAAATAAAAAATCATGAGACTTCTGTCACCCGCCCCAAAAAGGAAAAATAAAAACTCCAAAAAATCCAAATACGGTACGATACGCAGCAAAACATTTTCATAAATTCTTGTTTGCATACATTTCTTAACAAAGCAATATTTTCAATACCGAAAACGTTGGCAAGTCCAAGTCCAAATTATTAAAATGTTTCCACCAATAAAGAACGAGTTCCAGAGGTCCTCCTCTAGGAAAATGCTTATGTGAAGATGTAAAATATTGCTATTCAAGCAGTGTTTAGTGTAAATTAAAAAAAAAAAAAAAAAAGTTTTTACAGTCTAATAGGGCCTCTTAGAACAACACAAAGCGTGTGATTTTTCTCTAAATATGACGGGATGTATAGAACAGGGTGAGGGAGTAAATACACACCATACAAAAACTACCAAAACAATATGGAAGTAAGTAACATACATAGGTTTGAGAGGGTTTTTTTTATAAGTTTAAGGGACTTTTTTGTTCTAGATCCTATACTTAAAACATGGGTCCACTTAGGCCTACACAAAATAATCAAAAGTAATAACTTATTAAGGACAGAATCACTTCACTAAATTTAGGCATTTGACTTCTTTAAACAGTTCTGCTGCATGCAGACTTAATTCATTCAAATAACTCTCCATCACATTTTCTTACAAACGTTTACAGCGAGCACAACCACATTTTTCGCCATTTCACATTTCTGGATCACCAAAGTAAACCAGCTTGATCAGCACTAAAATGCGGACGAAAGTAGATAAACACACTTTGGTTTTCTAATTGCGACGCGAAATTAATTGTCTTATTTTACCCTATCATTTACCATTCCAACATGCGCAACGGAAAAATCATGATGAAACAAAACACAAAATGTTGACTCATTCTGAAGGTAAAATGCCCAGAAATTCATTTAAAAAAAAAAAAAAATCGTCTTCAACATCACACGTGGCATCTCTTCACTTAGCACAATTATTTCTATCAGCAGCACGATTTTTGAATGAACATAAATAATGCGCACGAGATACTAGTCCAGTGTCCAACACCGCAAAATGCTTTAGGCCTATCACTGCAAACTTACTATAACATAACATCATTTGATAAAAATCAAGTGTAGCTACTCATCGTGAAGGGACTAAACTATTGGTTTTACAGGTAAAGTGTATTAATAAAAACACGTAAACACAGCCAACAATAATTTCAATGTTGATATCGCCATCTTGGATGACAAATTAAATAATTTTCTGATTGGCTAACAAGCACCAATGACGAAAGCGCACGAAAATAAAATCCCATAGTTTTAACAGAAATTATTGCAACTACCAACGTTAGCACAGTTACATCGTAAAATTATTGGCGATGAAAGCAGCTAAAATACCGACGTTACGGTACGACCCACAATACCTATACGCTGTGCGGGATAGTCTCGTGCTATGGTACGAACACCGGAATACCTATTTATGTACAAAATTTACGATAAAACCACAAACGTACGTACTAAAGCTAAAGAGCGGGAGATTAGAATGACTAATCAGGAGGGCGGGAGATCAGGTGGAAATCAGGAAACTCTCGCCAAAAGCGGGAAAGGTGGACAGTAGGCGGCTATAGTAGCCATCTAGTAAATGACGCAACAACTGCAGTACACACATCCAAAATCACTAAGAGAAGACCTCGCCTGGCACACGGACGGTGTTGTAGCAGGTCACACATATTCTCTTTTTACGCGAAACCGCCTAACTTATTCACCTTACGTTTATCTACGAAAAGAACACATCATGCGTGAATTAACTACTCTTCTAAAATTTTAAAAATTCCGCACGCTTGTCAGAAACATGATTTTCTAGCCTCTCGAAATGGCTAAAACGAGATGCATGTGCATGCATTTGGCCTTTACTTCACACTATCCTAAAATAATATCTTTGGGTCATTGCTTTAAATCCCGTAGGAAAAAGACTGCAACGAAAACCTCGCAAGCCAGTTTGGTGCGCTGAGAATAGAGGCTATATGTTTCTCTTCGAGCGTGGTACTCTGGCTCTTATCGCTCCGCTGTTCCCACGCGTCAAACGTGGACATTTGAAACAGGTATACAATACTCTTAATATATCACTACAGGTGAAATCAAGGAATATTACTTAAGGGTGTTCACGTGGCAAAAATTCAAAATTTTATATCGGCTTGGCATAGTGTCAGTTTTATAGACGTTACGTGTGACTACATTTTCTACTTGTAGGCATTATTTAGCTCTCATAGTTTTAACAAAAACCAAGCGACTTGCTCGATTGAAATAATTTACACTGAAATTATAGATATAATGGGCACTATGCTAAAATATTTAAAAACATTCAACGAAGTCATTTTGTCTTTTTTAAAAATTGCCATAAATAAAATAAATTTTCAGTATTTTCGGATTTTTTTTTTAAATAAAAAGGAATTCCACTCTGTGTTTTAAATCTTTTAGCATATTGCCCATTATATCTAATTTCAGTGTAAATTATTTCAATCGAGCAAGTCACTTGGTTTGCAAGTCGCTTGGTTTTTGTTAAACCTATGTTCCTGTGCAAATTGTGACTTTGACGTGCCGCTATGAGAAAACTATGAGAGCTAAAAAATGTCTACAAAAGTAAAATCTAATCACAAGTAACGTCTGTAAAACTAACACTATGCCAAGTAAATACAAAATTTTTAATTTTTGCCACGTGAACACCCTTAAGGCACCATATACCACGCGCTTCACATTATAACTGTGAATATTCGCACTTTCCCAGTGATTTTCCACAGCTTAAAATTGTTGAAACGGCTCCATCGGAAATTAGTGGAAAACTACAGATTGAATCAGCTAAATAAACTCACCGATTGAATAAGTGCTTTCACTTGTTAAAAAAGTAACGAAATTTTTTTTAAACTAGATATAAAAAAACGTAATTGTAACATTTTCTAAATTAAGTCATAAGCTCAATGATACCATGTGAAAAGTAAAATATCTAGTGGGAAAAGAACCCACGACCTCTAGTGCGTCACGTCACTAACTACTCACCCAACGTGAACATCTGGACATGACAGTTGTTAACAGTAACTTTTCGTTTTCTTGTATACCAGTGATGTGTGATAATTTTATACAGCGCTTTCTTAATAACTTTACAGTACAGCGTGAGTTCCTAAAAGCAGCGTACCTTCATAGAGACCGACAGAGCGAAACTTAACACTCCAAAATTCATATATTCACAACAAGCCTGCTGTTAATATCACTGTACTTTTAAATGTAACTTAACAAAACACATAATTTACTTTAAACAACGAATAAGCAAAAATTAAAACCAAGCTTCCTTTGGAAACATTGGTACACTGTTTATTACACGTACACTAAAATCATATGAAATTGTTGAAATGACATTTCAGTTACTGATTTATTTAAAGTGTAGATTTCAAATTAGAGATTAAATCGCCGAATTTGTTCTCAGTAAACAGTGAAGTATACTTACTAATACAATCTGTTACCCAATATTTTTTTTTTTTTTCACTTTTTTATCGGTCAACACTGACAAAACAATAGCTTCGTCAGTGAAAAACGTTGCAATTTATCGAAACTGAACATTTCACTGATTCAGTGCAAATGTGGGGGAAAAACAATTTTTTACGAAACTACTCCACATGTGCCCATCGTACCAATGTACGAAAAGAAAGCACACTTCGTAAAAGTACGGAATATCATTGTTAAAACACCATGCTCATTAAAAACGCTGTTTCGAGTCCAAACCACGTCGCTAAAAAGACCTTTTCAAACTGCAGCACATCAAACTGTACTAAACGGATGTACGCCAAACTCATACAGAAACGTGCATTGAACTTTGCACCAATAAAATTAGGCCGGTATGGTCACCGCTCAAAGTCCCTTAGTAAAAAACGAACATGCAGGAATCTTGCATGCCAGTCCTGCGTTTGGCTAGTTACGGCCAAAGACGTTACAAAAAACCTATACAGTTAACGCCGCTCTTTTATTGCATGACCAAACTGAACGCTTGCTATACTGCAGGCGAAGATAGGGAATTGTGTACTTTAGCAGGTGTGAAGCGAACATTTTTTTTCAACAAACAAACTTTGGTATAGGGCATCGCATGTTATGGCTGCAATATGACGCCGTTCAATTTGGCAAAACACACAAATATACCGTTAGCATTGGTCTTGCACCCCTCGGTTATGCCGATGCGGGCACGATTTATGCGCGCTTCAAGATCACCCTTATAGCTTCGTCGCTTCTGAGCCGCTAACGCGGAGGTAGACGGCGCTCTTAACCAGGCTCTGGCCGCTTCCATTCCTCTTTCCCGCGTGCGTGTACCTACATCAAGACCGTAAAGTTGGTCGAGAGCACGTAAAACTACCAGTAAAAATAAATAAGTTGTAAAGTCTGGCGCAGTTTGCGTGCGTATATCTATAAATAGCACAGGAAAATGTTCATTACTCATCGCCGGTCGCGAACTGCTCATTTATGCATACCATCACCAGACATAGTGGAAAATAGCGAGGATCTGTCGTGAACAGTATTTTACAAAACAGTGTAGTGAGCTGCGCCCTTGTATAACTGGAGGACGGTTATGAGCTTGTTATAGACGAGTCACAAATATTCAGTGGCGGCGTACCACAGTCAAACGGAGACAAGCCAATAACGAAAGAAGAATGTCGGACACTGACATCTTATATCGATTAGGTGATGTACGTCTGACACAACGTAGCTGTCTGCAGACCAATAATAAGACAAATATTGCAATATCGCGAGTCTTGTAGGCTCAGTCAAATAGGGTAACCGTTCCAAGTACAAGCTATAAAGCCAGTAATGAACGTGTGCTGAAATACCAACAATCAGTCAAGTTTTCCCGCGATAAATAGGGCCATGAACTTTTCGCCCCCAGTTTGTTTTAGTGCCTTACGTGCACACCTGCACCAATGCTTCATGGTTATTGGCAGCGTGTCTTTGAGAAGTGACGTTAAGGTTACCGCAACACCACACGTCTGCAATTTGTGGACGAAACTTCAAAACACGTGACAGTTAAAACACCCAATAACTAACCATGAAACAGAACTGCAGGTGCGCGCGCAAGGCACTGAAACAAACTGAGACAAAATTCTTTTCGCGAAAACTTCATGGCCCTAGCGATAAACCATCATTAGGGCCCGGTAATTTTCGCGAAAAGATTTTTGCCCCACTTTGTTTCAGTGTCTTACGTGCACACCTGCAGCTCAACTTCGTGGCTATTGGCAGAGTGTTTTTGTGCAGAGTTGTTATTCATTTGACTGTTCCAATGAGTACACGGATAACTGCTACATATCACTGACCACAAAGCCAAGATGCAGGTGCGCACGTAAGGCACTGAAACAAAGTGCTGCAAAAATCTTTTCGCGAAAACTACCGGGCCCTAACCATCATTAGAGATTGTGGTTTATCGCGGGAAACATGACTGTTTGCTGGGTTTCAACACTCGCTCATCTTATAAAAGATTACTGGCTTTCGCTTGTACGTAGAGCTGTTGCACTATATGACTAAACCAATAAGAATCTCGCTATTGCAATATTTAATGCTGTATTATTAGTCAGTCATATATCACCCAATCATACATGTCACAAGAAAATATAGAGTTTTCAAGGGTGTGTTGGCACAAAACATTTTCGCGATATACCAGCATATCTAGTTATATTGAAGCATAGCAAACAGTAAACTTTTACTGCTACAAATCAGTGTCCCCAATTACCGCTAGAGGCCTGGGAAATTCACGTGTTCAGCTGGGCTCATAGTTAGTTGGTGTGTTTTTTTTTTTTTTGCGTGTGCGTGTGAGTGCGTGGCATTGCTGAAACTACTACTTGTTCATTGAACGCTGCTTCAGCAAGTGGCCAGTTATATAACTGTGCCCTGTAGCGCGGGAGACAGTGAGTGCATCATGCAGGTTTGCTATTTGTTCAGAGCACTGAAGCACGAGTTTTGCAGTAACCCATTTATTACAACTAATCGCATGCACATATGTTGAAAGCCTAACTTCACCTAAAATGAATTAACAATATTTACCCATCTAACTGCTTATATAAAAAGCTGTGAATTATCACAACGGATTTTCACGAAAATATTTTTTGCACCAGTTTATTTTAATGCCTTTTAGAACACATCTGCTTTTGCTTCATAGTTATTGGCAGCGTATCATTTGACTGTGCCTTAAAGAATAACGTTAATGCGCCACAATATGTATCTGATTTGCGGGTAGAAAAACAAGACGCTGAGAGTTAAAAACATCCAATCACTGACCGTGAATCAGAACTGCAGATGTGCAGTAAGACACTGAAACAAGTTGATGCTAAAATATTATCGCGAAAGTCGAGGGTCCCTAATTATCGCGGAAACGTCGACTGCTTGCTTGGTTTCAACTAGGTATATGCATGCCCGACGTTTTTCTCTCGTTGTTGAAGCCTTCCCATTTGACTTCGCCAACGAGAATTCCGCTACGCCAATGCTTCGCGGTTGTGATTAGTCAATGAACAATTAAACCGTGTCAAATACTCGTTGTCCAATCTTACAAGGCGTATAACACCGCACTGTCTTGTGACAATACGTTGGCGCAAAATATATACTGTATTACTTTTTCGTGATTTTTAACAGTGCCATCGCAAATTCTCGGAAAAGTTCTGCTCGTATCTCTTGAAAAAACTGTAATTTTGTGAGACAGTGTAATCATAAAGCACGGCATATTGGTGCGCATTTCAGCCAATTGTGAGAGAGTATGAAAAATTTCCCTCGGTTACACCTCAGGAACCATCTACTTTTCCCAAATATTAAATGAGTTTTTGGGTAACCTTCTGTATCCACTGTCGTATTTTTTACCCTTTGGTCTCGGCGAGGCATTAGTTCTGCGTAAACAAAATCCAATTATCGATGTAACTCTGCAAAGGTCGATCTTTGACACTTCCCAAGACACTGTCCAAGAAGAATTTTTATTATGTACTTACATTCGAAGTTCTTCAGAAGCCTAAATCGATGCCTAATACCTAATTTCCACATTTCCTATTTTAAAAATTTCGTCCTTCTCATACAAACTTTCGTCCCTTGGACATATATCACCCTTTAGGAAACGTATTTTAAAAACGCTCATACAACCGACATATCTTTACAAACAGAATCCTAAACACAAAATTCCATACTTCTAACTTTAAAAATGACGAACATTCATATATATTTTCAAACCCATTTAACTTTACATGAGGAAATCCTGTGAAAATTTTAATTATTCTCGACCCACCGGTTTCAGCAGTGTGTATTCTGTCAGTCGGTGTTAAGAATTTTACTGAGTATATTATGTTACGAGCGAGGACCAAAATCAATGTTTGATCATGAAATGATAACGGCAAACAAGAAAGCAGAAACTAACAGCATTATTTATAACTCAAGTAATTATTTTAGGGGGGAAGGGGAAATACAATTTTAATGCCCCTTAATGAACCGTGGAAAGTATATTTAAAGAAGCAATAAAACAACTTGGCGTGCGCCGTGCCTACTGAAGCATGCGACGTTCTACTTAACTAGCTTCCTGCAACATCACTTGAACTGTATTGTTTCTGTAACTACAAAAAGAAGCACTATTAAATGAGGTTTACACACCATTCACAAGTTGACGATACGATACGATCACATCACAACATGGAGGTTGAAAAAGAAATAAAGCATTCAAATAATTGCAACGAGTGATGGTGGTTTTGCAACTTCCTGTCCATATCGGCAAGTGGTTCCCAGCCGCACCGCTAGAATGCGCCTACTCCGCCAGCTCGTGGTAATCAGCTAGCGGTTATATAAAGTTACCGGCGGAGTCAGGTAGAATTGCTAGGGTATCATGGCTTACAGGAAGCTCGACAACGCTACTTAGCTGATATAATGCAAGGCAATTTGCGGCCCTAAAACTGCAACCAGTCTACCTTTTTTTCCGCACTCGGTAACCTTGATATATATACTTTTCGCTAGTAGATGAAATTACTCGAATAGGTTTCGACTTAAGTTCTTTGCACTTTCCACACCCTTCAAATAAAACAATTTATGTAAAAGTACATTTAAATTGCTACAAAATGGTAAGTAGTGGCAGAATTACGAAACTCAACGACAGAAACTATTTGTAATGACTACTCACAACTCATCAAACTTTCGTTGCAATCGGATGATCGGCACAGGAAATTTTTTGGATGCCCCGTTTTGACCCTCTACTCCATTTTAACCCCTTCCCCATAATTTTTCTTTTTGCAGAGACCTTCTCGGGTGCACGCACATCTCACCAAAGTTTCGTCGCAATAGGACTTAAGGTATAAGAGCGTATAGAAGACCAACGAACGAGCAAACAAACGAACATTTATTTTATATAATATATTACATCGTCGAATTGTAACGGGTTATATTTGCTGTCGATTATCCTCCCGTACCTGGCCCTAGGCGGGCCGCGCCGACCGCGGCCGTGCTAATCTGCTACTGAAATTACTACTGGAACGCCTAACGCCGTGGCACTAAACACGTAACGTATTTGCCTACCTGACCGCTGTGGTGAAAACAAGGATAAGGTTTTACGTTAAATTATGCTCGGCGGTGCCCACTGATTTTTTTAACTATATCAATTTTCGGACACACATTTTCTGTCTTGAGAAGAGGATAATGTCGCTACAGGAATAATAATATTGAAAAAAATGTACGAGATGATGTTTTCGAGTGTTCTTTAAAATTATTATACTTATTTCCTTATGAGTTCTTAGTATTCAATGAATTTTTTAAACGCCCAAAAAGAACTTACAGCAATGGGTCGTTCTGAGACAAACAAAAGTGTCGGTGATCAGTATATATATATATATATATATATATATATATATATATATATATATATATATATATATATATATATATATATATATATATATATATATACACACACATGCGCACGCACACATTCGAAAAGTTCTAAGCCCTAACACTCTCGCCAGGGTTCTGTAGTATGTAGCATCCTTAATGAGGCAATAATGCAACACTCCCAACTGAAGTAATTCGTCGACATCCTTCAAATTTTCCCGCGGTTGTTGACAGTTTATTTGTACCTGAACCTCTTACGAAATTTATGTTTATAATAATTGTCATTAATAGTTTAAACTCGGACTGAAAACTCAATTCTTACAGAGGGATATGTGAACATATGATTAAGTTTAAAGGGTCTTGGATTTGCAAGAGCAAAATAAACCCGGAAGATTTATTTTTGACGGGTCAATATACTATATGCGCAGCATTATGGCCGCAGCGTGGTCATATGTTCTAACACTCCTACCATGCTATTAAATTCTTGTGTTGCCTTCCCACAACCTTACAGAGGACTGTCAACTGAAACTCTGCGGAAATTTTAATGGCAAGTAACGTGCATACATTTAAATTACACTTGACCACTAGCAACATAAGTCTCTTCACTTCACACCAAATGAAAGAGGGTAGTGCTGAAGAATTTATGAAGTTAAGTCTAAATACTCATGCTACACAGTAATACTGGACAGGTCTATTAGCAACATAAGCAAACCGGAGCGCGAAAAATAACCTGGCAGCATTGACATGAAACAATCTTTTATGTAATTATGGTAATTAACCTGCTGTTAGCATGCATTTTCTGCTATTTATATATTTGGCGTACATTGCCGTTATAGTAATGTGTTTTCTGTTTTGACAATGAAATACCTTCTTCATTACAAAAATAAAATTAACCCTACATTTATATGTTGACAGAGTAAATTTGAATTCAAATTAATGCATTCTACTGGCGACTTGGCGTGACAACACCACACTATTTTCTCCCAGAAGCACTAGCAGGCTGGAATTAATTTTTATATTGAATTTTCTGAGTAGTTCTAAAATACATCCTCTACTTAAGAGAAGTGTTCGAGGGAAAGACAGGCGCTATTTGAGTGCCTTGCGTTTAGAGACGAGGCAAGTGGCGAGCGAGCAAGAATAGTACTTACAGCTCGCGCGCTCTCGGGCTCGGTGTAGTCCAATAGTACGCAAATTAGATCTGCAACAGTATGACATAGATAGGGAAAGGAAAAATTCGCGAATTCAACGACCTGTACATTAGAATCCACTTTGCCGGCCTCCGCAGTGTGTGTGGTCAGTAGCATGCCGCCCTACAGTGCATGAGGTCCTCCTCTTGGGTTCAAATACCAGCACGGGTATGGATGTTTGTGTCGTTTCGTTTACTTAGGTTTAGATAGAGTGTAAGCCCTTCCTTACTAAGTCCAACGGTATACAACCGGCGGAGAAAAAGGGTAATGTTGAAGTTACCCTGTTTCTGTTAATGTAGGGATTACAAATCAGTTTGTTGATACTACTCTGGGCAGTTCCTTCAACAATCTGTTCAGCATAAGTTACCATCTGGTGTGTAAAAGCAACAAGGCTCTTTGTTTCTGCTACAGAACAGATTGTTGAAGGAATAGTTCACATAGTACCGACAACAAAACAGTTTTGTTGTCCCTATTTTAACAAAAGTATGGTACCTACAACCATACTTTTTCAGTGTCAACCCTATAAAATAAATTCGCGGATTTTTCCTTTCCCTATACATAGGCTGTTCGCGGTAAAAAGTACGCACTTCAGAATATCACCTTATCTATAGTAATAATTTACAAAAAAAGGTTTATTACTGTTTATTGTGCCTTAGACGTTAACTTCTGAGTGAGGTACAATCTATACACTTTGATTGTTACTCAGGGTGCTGTGTTTAAAAAGTGACCGAAAATACAAAGCGGCAGGTATGAATATAGTAACCAAGGCTTCAATGCAAAACATATATATTATTGCATGTGTCGAACAACAAAGAATTGAACTTCACATGCTAAGGTGTACTTTTCCTTTGTCTTATTCAAATTTTTATCTTCAACAAAGCATAGTATATATTCTTCGTAAACTGCTTGAGATAAATAATAGGGGTCTAATAGAATCTTTCATTAATTTGTCATGCATAATCATTGCAGGAGAATTCTTGAAAGTTAACCTATAATTTTCATCAGGGAATGAAAGGGGGGCAAAGGGTGACAGATAAGACGTACTTAACTAATTCAGAACTGAAGAATATGATGGTTTTCCACTTTTAATTTTAATGACCAATTTTGTGACTAGTTTTTAATTAACCCCGACCAGGATTACTTTTACACTTACGCAGATTTTAAAAGAACTAACATTTTATGAAAGAGGCCGATAGTTTCTTTAATGGTTCCAGTTCGCTTACTGGGATGCATCATTTGTTTTTTGCACTCAACTCTTAACGGTTCATCAGCGGCCTCGTACTACCAATGAGCGAACATGAGTAAGTCAAAACTCAGTTCTACTAGCCTCATGACAAAGTGGACAAATATTTAAACTTCCCAAAATAAATGTGGTACTTGAACACTTCTTTCATTTAAACTTTTCTGAGAAACAACAACTTTGCAACTACCTAACAAGAATTTTACAAAACTTAAAACGATGTAGTTTTTTTTTCTTTCCTGCAGTAAAAAAGGTAAACGTGCAACTTTTACACCTATTACATATTGAAACATTCCGAATTTTGCTCGACAATTGTCCAACAAAGCATCAAAACATAACATTTGGCTGTATTAAACACAAGAGTGTATCAGACAGTAGTTGGTGAGTTCTGTACTCGGGGGGTGCACAAACAAACAAACGAACGAATAAAAAATAAGATTCCAGGCAATTGCACACAATGACAAAAATGGATTATTCCGACAAAAATATAGATCGATATTATTTTGTTGTAACAAATACATTTCTGTTAAACTAACTATCGTAACGTTGAAGTTACTACTGGAATTTATTAGCTTCGACATTACAATTTTGTTGACATACTTCATTTAAAGTAAACTTATATTTGGTTGGTTATATTAAATTTATCATTAGATGTTACACATAACAATACGTCAATTTGATTTTACCCGAAACATATGTTCCTGTTAAAATTACGACCTCGAGATTGTTTAAATAATTTTATTTATTTGCTTTTACTATCATATTTACTTAAGTCAACCATATTTACGGCTTACTATACAGATTTGGTAAATTAAACTCTGGCAGATATTAAAACAAAGAAACGATTTGATTGGAAGCGACGAAATATATCAGTTCAGGAAGTTTTTCTTGTAATGGCGGTTATTTGGTATGACGTGTTCGCATTTTCAAACACCGTGGTTAAGAAAAAATATATAAGGGTAAGCATTTATTAAATTTACAAGAGATATAAGTAAATCATACAGATTTTAAGCAAACGTGTAATTGTGGCTTTAATATCATATTTGTGAAAACCAGCGGGTATTTAAAACATGTTACCAATAAGCGGAAACTATTAAAATACTGCAAACATTTATTGCTGTCGTATAAGAGGTTATAGGTCATTCGGGATAAAGTGAGTACTAAAAATTTAACAGTTGAAAAATATCACTAGCCATTACTGCATATAATTTAACATTAACTATAATCCTCTTACTGCTTGTGCGGTTGGCAGCGAAACTACGCAATATAGTTCCGTGTGTTCTCCTATTTAAGTACAACAATACACACAAAAAAATCAACCGAAATCGACATGATAGTATTTTATATAATTAATAAACTTGCTTTTATTAAACTGAATCGATTCATAAAGACTGCACAATTTATCTCATACGCGCAAACATCAAGTGACGGGTCTAGAGAGGGTAGACATGTCCCGTCGTTAGCTGTTACGCGCGGAAAGATACGAATTGGATGAAAATAGAACTTTAGCCGGGTGTTTTTTTGAGTGCTCACTTTATCCCGAACCACCTATAATATGTAGTGGTAATAACCTCTAATGTGTAGCATATATTTATTAGTATTTATCGAGCGCAGATGAGCTAGTGTAAGAAACAATAATAATTTATAAAGTCGCATCGCGCCCGTCTTGTCGCGTCTTTCGCGCTATTGCGATCGCAGCATTACGCCCGTACACAATATACGAGCGTTATGTTGGTACATACTGCACTAAGCGATGTGGCGCAGCGGTAACACGATGAGGAGCCTGGTTTGATCCCTGGCTACGACCATTCCGATTACTGTTTTACATGTTTTTTTTTTCTGGAATTTCTCCAGGCGAATGTCGAGAGGCTTTTTTTTTTATAGTGACGAGCCATGGCCGACTCCTCTCCCAGTCACTGTCCTTGTGTAGAGTGCAGGCGTCTCTAATAACCACGCTGTCGACGAGACGTAAAACCCAACAATAATACCAATAAATACAACTATGGTAACACGTGGTTCGGAGTCCATAATATACAGAGATAGTACCGTCTGCTTCCGAGGCTGTGGCACGTCTGTCAACTAAAAGCACATATGAAATAAGTGGCACACCTTAGGCGTTTGTACTGACCTGTATCCAAGTATATAAGTCCACCTTTCAGCTTAATTCTAGTCATTTCCCAATCGAGTAAAACATCAAATATTATTTAACGAGCTTAAAGAAAAATACTTCAAGTATTATTTTATAAAAAAACATAAACTAGAGTTGCATGTAATAAGTGTTGTGTGTTGTACTATTCCCCTATTTTAAATTATTATTACAATACAGCATAAGCGATACGGAATCAGGAATTCATATATCTATGCTTAATTTTTTTTTTAAAGATAGCAAGGCTGGTATTTATATTGTCGGGCTCGGTACTTGAGATCGGCAAAACCAGTTTACAAAAACAAATATATATATATATATATATATATATATATATAAATATATATATATATATATATTATCTTTCAAACAACCTGTATGCTGTATTTAAAAGTTACATTTTCGACGTAAATTTATATTCCACGTTTTTCCTTAAACAGTTATGCGTATATAATTAACGGCCTTGGACGTAAACTAAACTTGATTTTTGCATTCACACTTTTAACGAAGTCAGACAGAATCAAATTTCAATATACATTTAAGTCTTTTAAACTCTTTCAATGCGCATGCAAAAGACCACCAAAATCAAACGAAAATAAGAGCAGCAATTTATTTTACTACTGGCACTAAGAAGCCTGATATGTTCTGTTCGTGTTCCTTTAGTAAACTTAAGCCCTGGCAATGCCTCTTTTGAGACTGAACAGAAACGAACAAAAGACGACATTCTGGTAGGTCAAAGGAGTCACGTTCAGTCCCGTCTTTGTGGTGTTTTATGAAGAATTCCACGAACGCTTTCTAAGCTCTAAAAATTCTCTTCGGTATGCAACGTGGTATTAAATTTAATAAAACGTTGAATGTAGTAAAGTAGCGTTTAAAACATAACTTCATCACAAATCACCCTAAAAAAGTTAATGTAAGGGACCTGCCTACTGGCAGTGTGTATGTATGAGCGAGGCACAGCGCCAAGGGCGATGCTGACTGGCTCATCTGGTGCGGTATCGCCTCTACGGCAAGACACTGAAACGACGTGAACAGGTAGGCCTACCCTTGATCATTCGCCTGACTGACACTTTCAGTGGCGACCCCATTTTTTATTGGCGTAGAGATTTAAGCAAAGCCCATCGCACGTTTCTATAGTACAGTAGATTCACACGAATCCCTTTTGTAATTTTTTACATACAAGCTGTTTTTAGCCATTTGCAGGGCTCCGAAATGAATTTTCTGATTGATGTGATGTTTTGAAACTACCTATCCGTCATCGTTTGAAGTGTATTTTCTGTTCGTACGCTGACATAACGGGCACATGGAATAGTTTCGTAAAAGAAGTATTTACGAATACACTGCAATACAATTTAAACACGTGGTAGGCGGCGTCCTTAAAGATATTGCAGACTGAACCATTTAATGAATAGCATAACTAGTCCTCCGAGATAATACAACTACACAGAAGCTACAACACTGAACCTGGGATAAAAGTTATTGGAGTAAACTCAGATGCGTTCGGCAATCTTCTGCTCTCGACCATTTCGGTGGTCATACTGAACCCAACCTTGACCTTGTCTGTAATTTAACTCTAAATTAAAGAAAAATATATAGAAAGAAAAAAGGAAAAAATAATTCAAAACTACGAAATTTCACCATTTTACACACATGGGTTTCAAAATTATTTATTTAATTCTGAAAAACGTGACTTATAGATGCGTAACCCATTTCGTTTACTTATTACAAATTTCCGCGCTCGACTGTTGTATGTTTGCGTCTATAGAAGTTGCCATTTTTGGTTCTTGAGTTGACCTCCAAGGGCGATTCATTTTGTTATATTAATCGCTCACCATACTTGTTTCTACTATTGCCTGTTAAGCAGCGCTGGTGTCACATTGTTGGTACGAATCCCAGCTGTTTATGCAAGTTTAACATTCAGTTGTAATTCTAGTATGTGTAACCCAAAATTAAAAACTCTCCCTGTATAGGGACAAACTAAGCGAATCCACAGCTTGCTGAACGAAAGTCGTACTGTATTTACTGTAACTGTAAAATATTTAAGGAAATATTTTAATATTTCATTATATGATCGACATCATACATAACCACACCCACCACGATTATTTTCACAAACCTTTCATAACATATATCGTACTTATTTTTAAAACCATTTTAATTTTTGTCTTTCTTTACCACTATGTTAGTTGTACTCACATTTTTAAAGTTCAAGTATCAAATTTTCAGACGTACAGAAGTCCGCAATCACTCGTAAGACAAAATCAGCTTTCCGCGGTAAAAAAAAAAAAAGTTCGTTTCAGTGCTAAGGGGCATCCCTAGATAGGCTGCGTTTGTGTGTGAGAGGCAGGAGTGATAAAGTTGCCGTTGACCGACGTATATAATGCATTATCGCCTCTCCGTGCACGCTACTCAGCTGTCCTGCAGTGCTTTACTATCAAATCCTTTTTCTTACGGGACTTTAAGCGGTGGCCATTTATGGCCAGCGTAGTCCAAAGTCTAACGCTTGTTTCTATAGCTGTGTTCTTTTTAATCCGGTCGTTAATTTTACAGATACGGCAGGCTAAAAACCCATTTTTGGCCATTTTGAGTTACCCGATAATGTTGTTTAAAATATACGTGCAGAATTTTTGAAACTATAGTGACTTAGATTTATGTGTATGTTTTTTCGTAGATATATAAATAAGTTTGCCTGATATGTGACCCGTATTTTCTGAGAAACATGCCTGGCAGTTCTATTGTGGTGACCTTTAAAAGCATCTTTAAGCTGTCCTTTATACGCCATGCTTTTCCAGGAAGTCAGGATTGTTTGAAGGGTCAACACAATGGAGCTGTTGGGCATGTTTTTCAGAAGAGAAATTTCAAAATCAGGCAAACTTGTACTACATAGACTGTACCATGCACTTTAAATCTTTAAATACATTGCAGTGTGCTCGTAAAAACTTTTTTTTTGGTCAAACTATTCCATATGTGTCCATTGTGCCATTGTACAAAAAAAAAAACGCTTCGGACAAAGACGGGATGTCATTGTTAAGTCACCATGCCAATTAAAACATTGTTTATAAACCCTCCAACACAGCTTTTCAGACTGCAGTACTTAACTGGATGTATTTGGAACTCAGAACGCACACTGAACGTTGCTGTAGACATTCAAACAATAACAATTATATGGTCTCAACACTTATAAGTCCTGCAATAAAAATTGATCGGCGTGAATCTTGCATGCTAATTTCGTGTTTGGCTCGTGGTGATGGGGCATTTGATGTGAGCTTCAAGGTCGCCCTTATAGCTTCGTCACTTGTAAGCCTCTAGCGCGCAGATATGTTAATTTTTTCCAATTCGTCCTTAAGTTTCGCATATAAAATGTCTTAGTTATCGTAAGAGTAATTTCCTTATACAGAGGGCACAAGACCTGCCAAGCATACAGGACAATCCGCACTTAGTTCCCATATGCGGGCAGGAGGTGCAAATAGCTAAGGCTGGCGCTAACTGGAGATGGCTTAGTTAGTCAAATGGACTCATTATTGCTCTGAAGACTATTTTATGCAATCATTTATCCACACTACATCATTTTAGCATACGTAGCACTTTGTACCATAATTATGTAATAGTGAATTAGCACTCAAATGATCCTCATAGCAAAGAACAAAAAGCCGTCATATTATGTACACTAACGAAAGCAGTGTCATAGCTTCTCTCAGTTCAACTTTGGCATGGCATTGTTCTAAAGAAAAAAGTATACTTACCATCCATTCTTACGGACAAAAAGGAGAGAATCAAGTAAGTCTACGTCCACTCCAAACGGCAACAAAGGGAACATACCTACAACTGCTGTTGATACCAAATAAAAATGACAGGAACTATACGCTGCGTGGTTCTTGGAAACGAAGTAAGATCGATGCACGAGACTAACGGAAGATATGGTGTAACAAAGCCTGTCCATCAAGCGTCTCCCTTAAGAGTATTCTAAATAACATCCACGACTTACAAACTGAGAAAGGCCTTCAAAACTAACCACGAATCCTTGCACGTACTAGGAAAATTCCCGGCAAGAAATTTCGGCCTGGTGGGCGCGCGGTATTTGCTTACACGCCGGCAAGCGACAAATTTGTGTTCTGGTAGCGAGGCCGGTCTCACCCAATCAACGTCGGAAACAGCGACCAATTTTAGCCCTTCCCCGTCGTGCGATTTTGAAATATCCGCCTGCTACAAAGTCCGAACACAGAGTGTGGGCAATATCACGAGGAGACAAATAAGGGAGGTTATCGGTGAAGGGAGAGGGGTAAGCGACAGTATCGGGGCCAAACTAACACGAGCACCGCGGTGTTTTTAAAATATTCACTTCCAGCGACGGTAGTCAGACAGCCTGTGCAGAGTTGCTCCACGTGTATTCTAGGATACACTGGCAACTGTTTTGACAGTTCTCAAAGTACATATCGCAGTTACGTGCATGCATACTTCCTCAACCTAGCTCACGAGCGATGTCATGTCGACAGACGCCAAAGACAGGCGCGTCAACAATCGCTCGCTCCTCTACTGTGGTAAAAAAAACACCATCTGACCCATTTTTATGGAGCATTATTTACAACACCTACGCTTTTTATAGCAACAAAAGTGACGGAATTCTTGAGTTAGTTTCTTGCTGACAAAAACGTCCAATCCTATTGAAGTTTCGACGAAATTATACCTAACATACGATTGGCGATTGTTGTATGAAGCATCAATTCTGTTTTTTTTTTAGTAACATTTTTTCTTCTGTTGTACCAGTGTCAACTTATATGACTAGAGCCAGCAATTTTTGGTAAACATAATTTTGCAACCATTTTTGAAGGCCTTATATGCACATCTGCAGCTCTGGTTCGCGGCCAGTGATTGATTGGTTTTAATTCTCAGCGTTTTGGAGTTCTGCCCACAAATTACATACGTGTGTGTCGCAGCAATCTTGTTCTGATTGGTAGAGTCACGTGTGCGAGTCCCCTTTGCATTAACCCATCCTGCCAATAACTATGAAGCACAGCATTAAAACAAATTGTTGTAAAATTCTTTTTACTAAAATCACTGGTTTTACTTATGACACACAGCATTATATAAACAAGAAAGCACACACGTTGCTAGTAAACATTGCCTATATTGGAAGTATTTTAACTACATTATAGCATCTCTACTGCACTATTTCCTCTCGTGTCAAGAGGCGTGTATTGTTGGTAGTTGGTATTAAAGACATTTGTGAATGAAAAACATAACACTTGTGATTTTTGAATGATTTTGGCAATCGTGGATGCATGACAAACTGAAGTGTAATGTTGAATACACGCCATTGCTAGCAGATGTTATTGTATCGCAGAAAACACAAAGTCACATAAAATGACTAAGCACGAGAAAATGACAACAAATATACGAAAGAAACGAACCAAAGAAGCCAGCTAGAAATTATAGTAGTCAACAATAATTCTTCTATAGGCGGTTCGGAATAAAGTGAGCACTCGAAAAAACCCTGCTAAAGATCTATTACCAGCCAATTCGTATCTTTCCGCGCGTAACGGCTAACGACGGGAAAAGTCTAACCTCCTGAGACACGTCACTTTATGTTTGCGCGTGTAAGATAAATTGTTCAGTCGATAGGTACATATATAGTTTGAGAAAAAAGAAGGTAATTAATTATACAAAATACAATTATATCGCTGTCAGTTGAATTTGTTTCAGTATTGTTGTATTTAAATACGAATAAACACGGAATTATATTGTGTTATTTCGTTGCCAGCCATACAAGCAGCAAGGCAACTATAGCTAAAGGTCATTCGGAATAAAGTGAGCACTAAAGATTTAACCTTTGAAAAAAATCACTAGCCGTTGCTGCATATAATTCAACATTGACAACAGTTACATTACTACTTATACAGTTGGCAGCGAATTATCGCACGTAGTTCCGTGTATTTTATATTTAAATACAGCATTACTGGAAGAACACCAAATGGAATCGACCTCTTCGTATTTAATATACTATAAAATATTTATTTATGATAATATTGACATACATACTGCCTGTATAAGTTAACTTAAACGGCGCCAGTAGAAAGTGATTTAATCCGGGCCGTTCAAATTCAACAGTCGTTAGCGAAAGGCGTCTAGCGCTCCGCGTATTGACGTAGTTAATTATTTCACCGACAGGTTAGGTTTTTGTCACTTAGCTTGGAAGCGTTCAATGGCGGTACAAGAGGAGAGCATTGTTGTGTTTGTCTGTTGTTCAATAAATATGGGTTTCTGATAAAACACATTCAAAAGTATTAGAAGTGACTGTTTCCTCATTGGTAATATGTAAGTTGTTATGTGTTACGATCGCGAACATGAGTATCTTGATTTAGAGCTTGATAGATAATTTTTTTTTGTTTCATACACTAAGAAAATACATTGTTTTTGTTGAGTGCGTCGTTGTTCATGGCAGTATAACTGAACAGTTTTGAATTCTTAAATTGCGTTTGTCATTATGGCGTGTTTTATTTTTTTTTTTTTTGCGGTTTTGAGTTATAAATTCGATTTTCATGTGTACATGTTTACGAGATATACGTAATGGCAATAGTGCGGGTCGTATAAATTAGAGTCGATGTACAGAAACCAGTATTAAAAGACATTAACTCGCAGGTATTTATAACTACGATTACTATTGGTTATTAATTTTATTCAATAGCTGTGTATTTAATGAGTAGATATTGTTGATAACATTTTCAGCCCAGTGTAATGTAGATGTAAACATTGTACAAGCCTATGTAAATTAAAGCACGTGGCTATGTTTACGTTTACATACCGCGGAAAGATATAAACTGGTAGAAAATAGAAATTAATCAGGGCTTTTTTGAGTGCTCACTTTATCCCGAATCACCTATAATGCTGAATTATATGCAGCAAAGGTTACAATTTTAGTGTTCACTTTATTCCGAACGGCCTATAGCTCAGTGCTCCAACAACCTGGCTTTTCTATGTTTTCTCACAATCATTTGAATGCTTGTTAACCACGCCAACGACGGCCATTTATGGCTTCCTTGGTTTGTATATTTAGTCTTCTTTGCTAATATTCTCGTGTTTAGTCCTTTTATGTTACTGTGTGTTTTCTGCGAGACGATAACATTTGTTAGCAATGGCGTATATCCAAACAAAACACTTCAGTTTGTCATAATCGTAGTTGACCTGCACATGGTGCCTGGTAGAGCGGTCAATGGCAACCTGCTTGAAATTACATGTCCTGGCAACAAAAATGGTAGCTAGAATCGTATTCATGAGACACTTGTGATCAAGCTCACGCATACTTTCAGAATGTCCGGTACTGAACACGTGTTTTAAGTCACATCGTTATCAATGAGGGAGAGAATAAAAGTAAAAGCTGTGATCATTGTTTTGAGGTACTTAAATTATTAATCTGGGTAACAAGAGCGAAACGACGTTCTGTAACAAAATTTGTAATTTTTGTGATAATTCCTACGAGAAAATCATTAAAAATGTTTAATTACAAATACCTAAAGACATTACTAATGTCCAGCTCCTTAATTACCATGAAACTACATTACCATCAAAAATTTATTTTTGTAGTTTCCGTAAAAACATGTTTTACAGAGCTTAATTTAAATAATTAAATTAATTAATTCCTAAAAATTTAAACACATCTTAAAATGTGTTGATAAATTGAACGTGCACTGTTATATCAAAATTAAAAAAAAAAAAAAAAAAAACA
>PNEQ01031246.1:0-11977 GCA_003012365.1 Medauroidea extradentata
TTTCACCACTTTTTACCCCTTATCACGTCCTTAGGTGGCGAATTTCGAAAATTCCTGAAATTACTTTTTAGGTATTTGAGTAAGCATCAATCCTAAACAAAAATCACGTCTCTATATAAAAAACTATGGGATCGATATATATCGAATGTGAGTCGAAAACTCATATTACCCCATTTTTAACCAGTTTAGGGCCGAATTCCGAAAATATATATTTAAATGGTACTTGGGATACTTACAAAAGCACCCATTTAAAGCAAAGAGTACTTCGATATCTCGATTGATTCGATAGATATGGAAGGATAATCGAAAACACATTTCACGTATTTTCACCCCTTTAAATAAAGAATTTCGAAACGATTTTGAGTCCTGCTATAGACATTTGTAAAAGTAACCAATTTAAGTTATAATCACGACGATAGCCAATTGTGTTTCAAAGATAAAGACGATTCATTAAAAACACATTTTGCCCCTTTATACTGTCTGGGGGTCGAATTTAAAAAAAACCTAAAACTACTTTTTGGGTATTTACGTAAGCAATATTTTGAAGTGAATATCAACTCTCTATCCCGAAGGGTTCGATAGATATCAATAGTTGATTGGAAACACATTTAACTTCTTTTCAGCCCCTTAAAAGTTGAACTTCGAAAAATCCTTAAATTGGCTAATATGCATTTTTACGAGTGTCCTATTAAAGTAAAAATCACGATGATAGGCCGTCGGGTTCGAGCTCTATCGACGTTTCTTCGGAAACACATTTCACCCCTTTTCACCATCTTAGAGGTCGAATTTCGAAAAATCCCTTCTTAGTGCTCGCCTACGACCTGAAGGGAACCCCCACAAAAAATTTCACGATTCTAGGTCCAGTGGTTTGGGCTACAGTTTGATATGTCAGTCAGTCAGTCAGTCAGTCAATCAATCAGTCACCTTTCATTTTTATATATATAGATATACACACACTCTAGTAACAGAATTGTACAAACCGTATGATTCAGTTAACTAGAAGGAAAAATCAATTCTAAATTTGTATACTTACATACACACACTTGAACATACAAACAATGACAATTCAGCTTAGGAGCAAGTTTTCTACATACAAAACAACACAATACCTCATGGTATACATACATGGCTTATTTTATATACATGGTTCATTAACATAAAAGCAAAGATAATTTATAAAGAATTATTTATATACAACGTTCATTAACTTTAAAAATGCATTAGCAATTAAAAAAGACTTTAGTTTGTGTTTGAACTGTTTGTTATTACTTCTGCACATGTCTTTGTATTTCTGAGGTAGGAAGTTGTGTATTTTGACAGCAGAATAATAAAAACCTTTTTGGTATAGAGAAAGGGAAGCTGAAGGGACACGTATATTGTATGTACCCCTGGTATTGTGGTGGTGGACTGTCGTGTTTGTTTGGAAATTATATAAGTTATCAAATACGTATAAGATAATGTCATAAATACATGTATATTGGCTAGTAAGGGTTAGTATGGTTTCATTAATAAAGAGGTGTTTACAGGGCTCTCTATTTCTTTTGCTGCATAAAATTCTAATAGCTTTTTTTTTGTAGCAGGAATATACTTTTACTGTCGGTTGAAGCACCCCAGAAAGTAACACCATATGACATAACAGAGTGAAAATTTGAAAAGTACACTTGTTTAAGTACAGATCTGGGTACTAGGGTCGACAGATGTCTGAGAGAATAGCAGGCTGCACTAAGTTTACCAGTAATATATTTTATAAGATCTTTCCAGTTTAAGTGATTATCAATCTGTAGACCCAAGAACTTTGTAGAGTTTATATTTGTTAGATATTTTTCACTGATGTTTATGAGTACATCAGAATTAATTTTATTGAGAGTGAGAAATTCCATGCAATTGGATTTGTCATCATTAAGAACAAGCAAATTTACTGCAAACAAATCTGCCAACATTCTAAAAGTAGCCTGAAACTTAGTTCTTAGCTGATCTCTTTCTTGTTGACGCATTTATTAATACGCTTGTGTCATCTGCAAAGAGTACGGTATTAACCTCTGACTGCAGTGTTTGCGGTAAATCATTTATGAAAATTTAGAAGAGCAGGGGTCCCAGAATTGAGCCCTGTGGCACACCATACTTCGTAGTCAGCAGAGATGACTTAAAACACTTTCATTGTTGATTTATCTGAGACTGTTGTTTTTTGTTGCCTATTCGATAGGTAGGATCTTATAAGTGCAATAAATTGATTATTGATTCCATATAATTCAAGCTTTAGTATTAGCAAGTCACGGTTGACACAGTCAAAGGTTTTTGTCAAGTCGCAGAATATACCTAAAACATGTTCCTTTTTATTTAAGGCATTTATGATGAATGAGGTTAGATTACATGTAGCGTGACTAGTTGACAGACCTTTTCTGAATCCATATTGGGAGGCTGTTAATATATTGTTAGATTCAATGTGATTGATTAATCTTGCAGCTATGATTTTTTTCAAAAATTTTTAAAAAAGTTGACAGTAGAGCTATAGGTCTGTAATTTACAGATTTCCTCTTATCGCCTTTTTGTATATAGGTTTGATCATAGTTAGTTTTAAGCGTTCAGGATAGATTCCACTTGTTAACATACTGTTGCAGATAGAACTTAGTGGCTCACAAATAAGTCAGAGAACTTTTTGAGTAGTGCCCTAGTTATACCATCATATCCGGAAGAGTGTTCCATTTTAAGAGACTTAATTGCCTTAAAAATTTCATGAGGTGTCACTGGCAAGACATTTATATGTGGAATAGGCTAATTTCAGAAAATCATAAACCTGGTCCAGCTGTGGCTGGTCGAGTATAAGTGATTCTACTACGGTGGCAAAGTATTTGTTAAACTCTTCTGTTATTTCCGTAGGGTTATCAATTTTTCTGTCTCTAGTTAGCAGGTTTATGGACTCTGTGTTGGTATGTTTTTTACTTTGCAGCTCTTTCTGTATGATTCTCCAAGAGGTTTTGGTTTTGTTGTTTGATTTTAATATTTCTTTGCTTATTGCCATGCTTTCTGATTTCATTATAACTTTCCGCAAAATTTTACAGTATTGTGTGTAAAAGGTTTCAATACCAGGATGAAACGTGGTTCTGTACAGGCGAGATAGCTTCTTTTTCTTCTCACACGAGATTCTTATCCCTTTAGTTTTGTCAACTGTTATATTTGCTAGGGAAATGAGCACTAAATAATCTAATGAAATTATAATTAAATAAATTAAAGTTATCATTTATATTTTCATGTTGGTTAATAGAATTCCAGTCTTGGGTTGCAAGATCTAGGCGAAAGCTGTTATCTGACTCTTCAGTTATGCATCTGATTTTTTTTTTTTTTTTTTTTTTTTTTTTTTTTTTTTTTTTTTTTTTTTTTTTGCAAGGCTGGTGGTTGATTTTGGATTAGCAGTGAATGGAATAGAGATTATTTGACTATCAGGATCTGACAATCCATTAAGATATCACCTAACTTCTACTTTGTTTCTTAAACTATTATCTATAAAGAAATTGTCAATAGCTGTACTAAAGCTGTTTGTTACTCTGGTGGGGAATTCAACAGTGGGAGACAGATTGAATGTCATGAGTAATAAAAATAACTGATGTTTTGCATTACTGTCCTTTATAAAATTTACAGTAAAATCACCGCAGAGAACAAGATTTTCTGAGACGTACAATTTCATGAGAATTGTTTCTAGGTTATTAAGAAAAATTTCAATGCTGCCGTCTGGTGATCTATAGATAGTAGCTATATGCATAGAGTCGATATTTAGTCGGTATGCACAGCACTAAATAGTTTTTTCAATACACAAAGATGTTATATCAATTGTAGTAACGTTTAGATTGTTACGTAAGAATATACACACACCTCCCATTACATTTATGGTTCTACAAAAATAAGTTCCTAAAGTAAATCCATCTACATTCGTTTGTAAAATCTCTGAATTACTTAGGTGATGTTCTGAGAAGCATAGAACACTTAACTCTATAGACAACTCATCTCTTATATTGTTTAAATCAATGACTATTTCATTAAATTTTTTACGTATTCCTCTTATATTCTGGTGAGATATGGAAAACATTTCCATTGAGTTAAGAGTTTCTAAGTTAGTAAAAGCTGGGCTTATCTTATTTACTGGACCAAGTTAAAGAGCATAGACTCCTTGGCAGGTGCGCTGATCCTGGAGAGTATTCTGCTGCTGTAGCCAGTGTTGTTGCTGCTGTAGATACTCATGTTCTTGAATGTGTGTCTCCCTGGGTGTTGTCAGTCAGCACATTGGTATTGGAGCAGAAGGCTTTCTTTCTGATTGCTGACATTTTGTAATGGCTTCACATATTCTGTTGGCAAGCTCCACTTTCCCTCTGAAATTCAGGTGAAAACCGTGCTCTGTGTGTTTACTCCTATCGATATTGGAAATGTCAACTACTTCCACGCGTTCAAATGTATTATATATTTTGATAAGCTTTTCATTTACGATTTTTATTTCTTTGTTTACACAGGAGACAGGGATAAGATCATGTCTCATTGGTACACTGGCAATTAAAGGCTGGGTTTTATAATCCACGCATTACAATATATTAAATATACACACAGAATAATAAAGTAACATGTATAAAAATCTCAAACACACACGAACACAGTCAGTTCTCACACTCGCAAATGGCTGTGCTTTGTTTTGGTTACAGATCGACTGAACAGTGCAGTTGTTTTTAAATTAGTTATAAAATTACGTGATTTGAATAGAATAAAATACTGACTAATGCTGAAAACGGAGCTGTGTTATTATATTAGGTTTCCTCCAAAATACTTACTTACTTATTTTTCACGTATAATACACACTATTTTCAATGTCGGCAATGGAAGTTAACTGATTTATTGATCAGGACTGCCACTACTGCTTCATCAGGTCATATGATCACATCCTGTTGCTTTAAATGGTATGTTACTCTGCCACGTGTCTGGCACGTATTAAAAATATTGGTAGCATCGGCTGTCAAAACACGAAATTCTTACATGGGCTACACAGTATGTATGAACTGAATGAAAACGATTCTAGGCGACATACTGTCAAAACAACATACAGCAGCCAATTGTTTCAATTCAGACACGTACACAACCGTATTCTCATCTGGAAGTTGCCGTCTGTTCACAAATTTGTTGTAATATACCACTGTGTTTACTGTAGGTGCAATATAACAAGTCAAAAAGGCCGACTCCCGGGACGCTTGTTCTCTCTCTGCAGCGCCTCTGAGGGCCACCCAGTGCACCAAGGTAAAAACATAAGAGAAAACTAAAACTACACTAAACATAATGAACACATTACAATCTTTATACCTTCAACCAACCTCACAAGTGAAAATATTGCTTTAAGAACCATAATTACAATTTAAATTACAACACAAATTTTTATAAATTTAAACTGCATGTCCTTCCATTGGTCCAAGCCGGCCGCGCAAACATATCACCGTCTCTCTCGCACACCCAACGAGCAGCCGCACACATGAACTCCCGTGAAAAGTAAAAGTAGTAGAAAAGCTGTTTTAAAATATATAAATATAGCCACTCCAGGAACAGGGTGTGCACACCTGCGCCATCAAACTAAAATAGCCAACAATACATCCAGCCTGAAGTCAAAGTACAATAATAATTAAACTGCAAATGATAATATTAAATTAAAATACAATGTAGCCTCAGCCTAAACAAACCAAATTAAATATAAAATTGAAAAATCTCAAAACAGATAACATGCCAAACAATAACTTACCAAACTCCTGTTAACAATACCTCAAAATAATTAAATAGACAATAGCAAATTCAATAAATCAAACATAAGGAAATAAAATAAAAACAAGACAAGAAATAATACAGGCACAAGTGGTGGGTGGACCGCCTCAACTGAATATACCTTTGGTAGAAATATGAATGTTTTTTAAAGATAAAATAATTTTCTGCAACAACACCTTTGAATTATACTATCATATGTAGTCCTTGGCTGATAATTACCAAACATAAGTTGGAATTATGATTTGATTTTATTTCACAACGAAACAATGTATTTCGGACATGTAGGCAAATAATTAAAGTGAAGAAGTTATACATTTTTTACTTAATAATGTAACAACACACTATCTGCAAATGTCCGACTAATCAGTTTATATCTTGAAGTGCTAAGTACTAAAAGGAAGAGACTAAAAACAGGTCTGCAATCAGCATGCAAAAACGTGTGTTTTGTGTATAGAACTCTAATCCAGGTCTAATGCATACCAGCAATTTCTCATATTTACGAAAGCATGTTACATATATATATATATATATATATATATATATATATATATATATATATCCATCTTTCTATCTCTCTCCATCCCTCTCTATTTCTCTATCTCTCTCTCTATTTCTATATATCTCTCTCTCTCTCCGATACACATATGACTAACCAGACTCCAATTATCAAGTAAAACCAGACTTCCTTACTCTTCATAGTTTCCAACTAAAATAAAAGAAGATTTATACTTACGTCATGATTAAAAGCAATATGTAGGTGCATCATGTTCTGATCACACATACATCATAAACAACTGATCAAAGGAAAATGTACATCAAGGGAAATTAGAAGAAAATTGAGAAGAAAGAACGTGTGCATCTACCCAAATGGAAAATACTGTAAGTCATTATTATACGTCTCCATACAAAACAGTACCTTACCTTCATAATTTCTCGAACACCTTTATAATCAACTCCTCCAATAATTCTTCGGATCAGATTGAAGCACTCCACCCAGAAGCCACTCAGCCGATACTGAAGTTTTTCGCAGCCCAAAATACACTCGCAGACCAACCTGCACATTCATTTTATAACTTTCAGCCTTGTATCACTCATCAATAGTAGGCTACCCTTTGTTCATAGCATGCAGTGAAGGGTCAACATGGATGGAAGTTAGAATATCACTGATACACTTTCCTACCATACACTTCTTGTTTTGAGGGGCAGGCTTGTTTACTTCTCTTCTGCTCATCTCAATAATACATTATAAATGCACAAGGAAAACTCAAGGCAACATGAAGTAGCATTTCACATTACCAAACATTTGTAAGCAATGGCAGAAAACCATAAATAAAAAATAGTTTGACCGCCCCCGCCCCCCTCTCCAAACACCACCGTAAGTTTATAAAATTCCACAACATATTTGCAACAAATACATGGCAAGTTTATTATAGAACTGTACTACTACATAGATCTGTAAAGGCTTTTTAGTGTTTACGATGCTCACTTCACTTAATACCTCTTTTATCAATTATTGTTAAGGGGCCTCCCTCGATAGGTTGTGTTTGTGTGTACAAGGCAGGAGCAGTAAGGTTTCTGTCGACCAAGGTATGTAATGCATTATCGCCTCTCCGTGCAAGCCACTCAGCTGGCGTGCAAGGCTTCACTATTATCCTTTTTCCTATGGGGCTTCAAGCAGTGACCATATTACTTTATTTGCGGGCTGCATAGTTATAAGTCTTGGCTTGTTTCTATAGTTGTTTCCTAAATCCGGTTGTTATTTATCCAGATACAGCAGTCTGGAAAATCCATTTTTGACCATTTTTGAGGGGTCCAAAAACGATGTTTATAATAAATGTTCCGAATTTTTGAAACTATAGCAACAAAGTTTGAAGTGTGTGTTATTTTAGTACATATACATATATAATGTGCGTTAAATAGTTTCGAGAATAGTCATAACTCGCTGCAACGCACTTGACGCGCAGGTAGGGAGGCTTAAATACCCCTCCAGAATTAGAGTTATACTAATAAGAAAAAAAATATATTCAAGTACCAACTACTTTATAATGGTCATTAAAATTTCACTTTCACAGCCTACTATTGCATAGAACTCAATTTTTTTTTATTGTGTACATTATATTTCAGATTTTATTGTGTTTGATTTTACTTAACAATTAAGTTGTTTAATTTGAAACATCCTTGATAACAGCTGCCTCCCAGCCTTATTTAATAGCATTTTGGTTATTCAAATATCTGTGGCATTTATAAATCCAATATGTTTATTACTGTCACCTGGGGTTTTTTGGGACACAACCAAATCTTGGGACAATTTCCTACACCTTTTATTTCAAACACTGCCAAAGGTACAAGTAACACAAGCACCCTCAGTATAAAAAAGGTCAGACGTTCATTTCAAGTAAGTATAGTTTCTGGGCTTCAATATACAAAATAGAAATTCCAGAAAAATTATTCTAAGTAACTCGAGTATACTGTATATTTGTAACTTAATGTTCAGATATTTAATAAGGAACTTACATTTCACAAACTGTGCCTAAGTGCATGTCACAACTTTAGAAGCTAACTAAATAAATTAAATTAAAATAAATGGTGAATACTAACACTCTGCGGCAGTCTAGAAAACTGTAGGATGTATTATGATGTAAAAGTGTAAAGTTTTACTAATGTGTAGTACCTGATATCAGAAAAATTAAGATAACTAGAGCGGCCAGCTGTGTTGACATGTCAAACACAGCCGCTGAGGAGGAAGATGTCAAGCAGCTGCTGGTAAGACGGTACAAAGTGGTTAGAGAGTATAGATACATTGAGCAGATTTTACGTTTCTGTCCTCCCAGATTATTGTTGCAAGTCAATGGGCATGTAGGCCTACCTTGTGGTTTATGTAACCACTTGTGAGTAAATAAGAAATAACATTCCAAGGTCAACTTACGAACATATTTAAATAGTGACGTTGTTAGATTATACACTGTCGTGGTTTCATGCTAAATTTTTTCTCCTCCTTGTTGAGGTAACTGCGAGAGGGATTTGAGGTTTTTTCCATGCAGAACTAACCTATGACAATTCGGGGAAAATCAATTTTTAAAGTGAAAA
Organism: Medauroidea extradentata; assembly: GCA_003012365.1. Taxonomy (NCBI): domain Eukaryota; kingdom Metazoa; phylum Arthropoda; class Insecta; order Phasmatodea; family Phasmatidae; genus Medauroidea; species Medauroidea extradentata. The sequence continues at coordinate 8,872 of PNEQ01031246.1, forward strand.
TAACTAGTGTAACTTATTGATATTATCTTTGACTGGCTAGTTGTTACAGTGTTCATGTACTGGTTGTATGTTCGTGTGGGTACATACATTTTTATTAGCCTAAAGTAAAATTTGGTTTCCTTAATAAAGACAGGACTAAGCCTTTTGTTAATTTCTCAGAAATGTGTGTTTTGTAAAGTCACCTGGCCTCACCAGCCATGTTTTCCTGCTCTTTCTTTTCGATTTTGATGTAGTTTGCTTGACCCCAGTGTAGTCTAACACCGACCACAATGCCGGCCCAAACATAAGAGCCCCCAACTCACTAAGGCAGCAACCAGTCACTTTGGTGTGCAGTGTGAAGTGAAGCCCCACATTTCATAAGTTGCTTGGTCAAAGTGATGAGTCTGTCCGGCTTTCTGAGTGTAAGTGCATCGTTTGTTCACCGAGAGTTTATTATTTAATTAAATATTTTCTTTATTTATTGAGCTATAATGTCTAACATCAAGATCTGTGGATAAACTTTAGTCCTGCGAGGCTATGGAACGCCATCCTGAAGTAAGAAGCTGTCAATCTTAAAACATAATCAATAATTATTGCGGTGGGCTACATAGGGCTTGTGTTAGCTTAATTTTCATAATTAATAATTTATTGATATTGATCAGTAAATTTTGCCGTAGAGAGTTCAGACTAGTCTCATTTTTTTCAGCAATGTATTTCATGAACTTTATCTAAATAACTTATTGATGTAATTTAAAGGCCTTAAGGCATATTTCACATTTTCAGTTTTGTGTAAGTTTGATCTTTGTGGGTGGCCTCAGGCGAGGAGCACATGAGGTTGGGCAAAGGGCCTTGAATTCTGGGAATTGCCCGTTGCTAAGTTTCCGGCGATGGCCGCAATGTATCACTCCGCCAGTGACGCCTTTGTTATATTGTATAATTTTATGTCAAAATGTTCCTTTTTAACGTAATCTAGAAATTTATGTACTGTTAAATATATTTTGCCAAGAGTAGTTTATTTTAAATTGAAAGTTCTGAGCCGCTTGTGTACGGCATAGTAATTAAGAGAGTTCCGAAAGGATATGTGCGCTGGGTTGGAGGCTATGGCACCCTTGGTCAGCCACACGTGCCCTGGGCTCTCCCCAGTTCTGCTTGACCCGCTGTGAGATGAAGACATGTCGCGACTGCGCTCACGAGATAAGGGGTTCGCCCACGTGGCTGGGTGAACTACGTGATGGTGAGGGCCGTGCGCCTAAGATGAATTAGCTTCATAGTTCATTAATTTTTTTTATTTTTATCAGTTCTCTGCTTGATGGATGTCGCGGTAATTATTTGATTGGCGCAACAATTTCGGGTACGAGTTTACCGAGGGGTTTGGGTGTGACGTACGCGGGCCTGAAGGAACTCTTTTATTTGTAACTCTTGCTTATGGCCTTAGTTGTAATATTTATATTAGTAGCCCACCAGTGAAGACAGTTTTGTTTTTATTTTCTTGTTTGTTTGTAATGCCAAGTGAATTTGCGCCGAAGTAAATGTGCCATTCATATGAACACTGATTAATTTAATTTCCGTGCTCTTGCACGCCTTCGTACCCATGAAATACCCTGAGATGAGAGCTCTCTCTCTACCGCACATGATGCCGTGGTAGTTTGAACAGACAGTCTGAAAATATTTTGTATGTGGAAATTTGGGGCTCAGGTACCACCACAGTATGTCCATGCAAATTTCTCCATAACGTTTAATAAATGTTACTATTCAATGGAACTATTGTTATCAATCATCAAATTATATAGTTTCAGTTTTTTTATATGTATATACTTACTGTTAACAATGCTCCCATATACATATCGGCCTATTTCGTTTTTCTGTAGCTTATACATGCCAACATTAATTGCCGGGTATTACGTTTGTTTTAGGGAAGTGATTAACATGTCCTCAATTTGTTACGATGTAAATTAATAATTTACAAGTGTAGACTAATGTAGCAAGATTCTCGCCGTATGGAAACTTGCATTGTGACGGCCTGACGAGAGGGGGTTCATCGTAGGCATACTCACTTTTAGACTATGTTTCTATTGATTTGTTGCGTTTATTACAGAAGACAGTAACAACCAACCTTGGCCTACTGGAAATACTGCATGGTATAACAATTTTGTGTGTTTATCATAAGAAATATGCAGCCAAATTATTGTCTCTTGTAAACAATGACACAATTGATTTAGCTTCATCATTGTTTATTGTTCAATTTGATCTATGACATACATATTTTAAAAAAGTCTGCAGTTGCCGTACACTGAAAAACGGTAATTTTTCGCCTCAGAGTGTATTAAAAGTTTTAATTAATGAATAGAAACTCGCCAACCCATATAAACCCCTTGGCGCCTCTCATTTCGGGTACAGTTTAGCATTCGTTGTTTTTTTTAGATAACTGCATATCATAAATACGTCTACCTTCGGTAAATTATCGGACTGGGCTTTAACATACCCGTCAGACAATGCCATCATACGTTACGGCATGCACGAAGCACGACATAATTTAATAGAGCCTTTCACCGCGGTTCTGTGTTTTCGCCGATTTAAGCGAGTGTTTACGTTTCCACGCCGGCTGATGACGTGGACCAATCAAAAGCAGTGGACCAATCAAAAGCCGTGGACCAATCAAAAGCCGTTCACAGACACGGCCACGTCAGCTGTTAATTTTCATGATTTTATTTTGCGTCACATTTCTAAACGAAAGTGTTTTAGAGTACAAATTATTTTTGCTATGTTCATATTTCTTTTTTATAATTAATATGACATACATTTCAACTAATTTTAAATTTCATGCAACTCCCCCATTATGAGAAGAAACCCACCTGGCAGTAAGCACTCCATTTGAGACGAGATTCTCAAGCAGCGACAATAGTTGCTGCAGGCGACTGTGATTAGTCATTCCAGCTGCCACCAAAAGGTACTGTTTCACTCCCGCCTCCTGGTGCTCACCACCCACTCCCGCAAGTAGTCCTTGCAGTTCTTGTTGGAAGCTTTGAAGTCGCTCATCCTCCTGTTCTGGCCGGTGTACCAAGAAACAACTGAAGGCCTCTTCTATCGGCTCCACCCTCTGTGTGAACAAAGAGAAGTAAAGCCATGG
>PNEQ01031246.1:12077-38817 GCA_003012365.1 Medauroidea extradentata
GATTCAAAGCCCGGGTGGCTCATAGTGGGAATCCCGCCGAAACTACGTCATAGATACCTGTCCCAACTGCGTCTTAACCCTTCGAGGGCGGCCGACGTGACTACAAGCACATCCGAAACATGATGAAATATCTATTTTTAGACCCCTGTAATGCGGGGAACACCCGACTGTCTGGGCTAGTATAAAAACACAGAATCGGAACATTTGAAGGGAGTTCGCTATTGGAAGTGCTAGAGGAAGGTGCTACGCCTGTGGAGAGAGACTGGTGAAGACATCTTGGTGACGTCAAAGTCTACTGTGAGGCGGCAGGGGGCTACCTTCGGAACAGTGTTTGGCGATACAAGAGGACTGCTGCTGCGGGCTGACAGGCGAAGAGGAGGTGCGCGACGGGAGTCGAACAGAAGACCTCAAGAGTGAAGACAGCGGTGCACTCGGGGTGCTGCGCAGCACATGGTGAGCCATCACCACTTCGGACTGATAAGGTTGTACATTGTCATTATTAGAAATACTGTTGATTGGATATATGACTGAATTTTATTGCGATTTATAGTGTTTAATTAATTGATGGTAGACTTTTCTTGTGCTTTAATTGTCAAAGTTAATAACGTGTCTGTGACACAGGAGTAATTGTGTGCATAACTAATTGTGTTGTGAGAGTTCTAGTTGATTACTGTTTTGTGTATTTCGTAACTTTGTGAGCTATTAAATCCAGTACTTAATTTAACTCTTTTATTTGTAATTATAAGACCTGTATCCCAAAGAACTCATGGGAATTGCCCACATATAAAGTTTGTGCTCGCAAACTTGTAACAATATGTACACCTAGCACTTTCAGAAATATTGTGTGCCACACTCCAGAACACTCTGCAAGTGGAAGATATTTAACAACTGCTACTACCATACAAGCTATTTTATGTTAGTTCACAACTGTAGTCCTGCTTTAGTTTACATTTACATCAATGTCCAAACTAGTTTTTATCTTGAATAGGGAAAAAATAATAGACCCTTGCACATTGGAACCCGTTACAATTTACAGCAGCATAAGGAACATTCAAAATTCTCAATACGTGTGCATGTATGAAATTAGAATTTACTCATATGGATACTGTTACTCTATTGTTGTGATTGAATACATAAAACCAGGGTTGGGTCATTACACGTAGAATATTATTTTTCTACATACATGTAGAAAATTATGTAGAATATGTAGAAAAGTATCTCTTTTGCTGTCAAAATAAATATTTTGCTTTTCAAGAGTCGGTGGATCTGTCGTGTAAGCAGTTTGTAGTATAGTACGTATAACTATTAATGTTTCCTGAGAGTTTATCTACAAAAAGACGATACACTTCAAACTGTGTTCCTATGGTCTTAAAAATGCCTTCCGCTGATATAAAACATGATTAGCGAGCCCCTCAAAAGTTCTAAACATGACTTCACGTTGGTGTAGCTAATAACATATCTATTGTAATTGTAAAACAAATTCATATAAAGTACACTGGCCTTTACCACAAACTTTCCACAACTAAAATACTAAAGTCATCGTTTGAAGTCCCGTTGTGAAACACTTTAATTATTTTATTATTTATTAATTTAACAAATTATACTACAGTATTGTAACAATAGCAAAGTGCCTTAAAGCTACAACCGGAACACTTACTATAAGGACAAGACTAACGTGAACAAGACAGACAAAAACACGGCATGGACAGCAAACACCTAAGTACAGCTGGAGTACAGCTACAGTAATTAAAACATTACATACAAGTTTAGTTCCCTTCGCCTAACGGCAATGAGGAGCTTGATGGGTGAGTTATATTTGACTCATCACTGTCCCAGTTTGCGTGCTCAAACGTATAAAATTGCTGAAGTACGCTAGCTCTTAAACAAAATGTCATGAACCGTAAAAATGTACCACTTAATAATAAAGTGTATTTCTACAATGGCACATAATGGCCACAAACTAATGGCATGCAAGGCGTAGGACAAGATGCTTCAAAAGTTACAAAATGGCTGGCATGCCAAAGCATTCTTTGTGGAGTGACACTGGCTTTAATTTAAAGAAAATAACAACTGTGGAGCATTTTCATTTTGTACTGTGTATCAGAACACTTTAAAGAACAGTGCTGCAAAATTACCAGAATCAGCACAGGTACGTTATTTATTTTATCCACCTTTGATGTATTTAGTATCATAAACGTAACCATAAAATTAAAATATAAACAAATAACTCTACCTGCATACTGTTCTAACAATAAAAAAAGTTGTTACATATGTACTATACGCTGAAACTTCCAAGATATCATTTATGAAGAAAATTACGGTAAATAAAATGTTAAATTCCAAGAAAACATTTATTTAGTAGCCTATATCTTATTAATGAGTAGGTTTAATTTACAACAATCACTGGCTATTTCTTTTGTTTCTCTTCCAATTTTTTGTTTGTAATAATATTGTAATTTAACAAACTACTTGAAAACCAATATTACTCTCTTAATTGTATTGTTACCAAAAAATGTTTCTGATGTACATAATTTAAAAATTGTTATGTTCTAGAACTATAGTCTTTTTAGTTTCCAAAACTTATGTGATTGTATAGTCTGTACGGTGCTAATTAACACATTTGAATCTGAAAGTGCAACCAAATTTGTTTTCAAGGTTTACAGAGAGTGAAAATATTTCAATTATTACATGGCTTCCAATTTTTTGTTTGTAATAATATTGTAATTTAACAAACTACTTGAAAACCAATATTACTCTCTTAATTGTATTGTTACCAAAAAATGTTTCTGATGTACATAATTTAAAAATTGTTATGTTCTAGAACTATAGTCTTTTTAGTTTCCAAAACTTATGTGATTGTATAGTCTGTACGGTGCTAATTAACATATTTGAATCTGAAAGTGCAACCAAATTTGTTTTCAAGGTTTACAGAGAGTGAAAATATTTCAATTATTACATGGCTTCCAAATACTACAAAAATTCATAATTACGTAAATATCATTTTCTGCAGTATTTAGAGAACATATTATATGAAATATTAATATAAACTAAAAACTTATAAAATAATTTCCTATGCATAGAATATGTTGTAAATTGCAATATTCTACATGACGTACTCTACAGTAGAATATACACGTAGATTATCTATTTTCTACACGTAATATTCTACTGACCCACTGCATAAAACATTATAGTATTCAATCTTCGAATGATTTTCAACAATTCTTTATGAGAATCACAAAACACATTTAATATTACTTTGAAACTAAATATTTACATACTATGGGAAGATTTTGTAGCTGAGAAAAGATCTTGAACATTGAACAAATATTAATAAGAGGTAATATAATAAATGAAGCAGAAATCTGATCAACTAATACTTTACAATTCACTCTTTTAACCATATAGTATTTAATTTTGCACGACTCATGGAGTCAGATAATGAAAACAGGTCAATCAAAGGAGCAAGATAAATCCTCCCTTAATGAGTTTGGCCAATTTTTACAAAAAACACTTTAAAGCATTGAAACTAACATTGTTCTCATTTGAGCTAAGACAAATTTGTTTTGGTCCTCAATAGAAAGCCCAACAGTCCACGTCGAACACCCTGGGTTTTGCCCTTCAATCAAGATAACAAATCCATAAAACAATATTGTTGCTCACTTTCCAAGTTTTTGCAACAACAACCTTCCCAGCACTTTTGAAGCTTTCAACAGCACCTCTTGTGGTTCACAGCCACACAAAGCCTTCCTCGTGTTGTTCTTTGGTCATAACGGGCCGTAAGCCGAATTCACAACCACACTTAACGTATGTACATACAAATGCATGTTATTAAGGTTTTTGGCATTGGATTCAGTCTAAATGTGTTCAAAAGTTGTTTTTCTTAGTGCAAAATGTTGACATATTTGTTAGTATATTACGGTACATTAAAACTTTTGGAATGAAAAAAATTAAGTAATTACTACAAAAAGAGGAAGTATTTAATAAATATTATTTTAATTAAACCTTACATTATCTTTGGACAACTAAAACTTTTGGAATGAAACAAATTAAGTAATAACTACAAAAAGAGGAAGTATTTTATAAATGTTACTTGAATTAAACCTTAAGTTACCTGTGGACAAGTAAGACTTGGATTCACAACCACCACTTAGCCTACATATGTGCGGAGCCGAAGTGGACCAACTCAGTCACGTACGTTATGATATGATTGTGTACGTAAATACTCAATGTTTCTATTTTTGCACATATGTATGAATGTATGCTAAGGGCTGGATGTGAATCAAGCTTTCATCATGTTGCTATTGATTTTGAGGTGACATCAACCAAAGTCATGTATCTTGACCAACTGGCAATATCTGAAGTGGATGTTGATTCTTTTACAAACTGTCCAACAGTAGGTCACATGGAAGGAGGAGTTCCCTTCATAGCAACAGCTGCTTTTTGAAGATGTTACCCTTGTAGACTCTTGGACGGCCCAACAATAAGGTAGGAGGAGAAAACAAAGTTACCTTGGAGTCCCAATCCTTTACATTGTCTGTTACATAGATCAAAAAGTACTATTTCATTGTACTGTTCAATCTCTCCACCATTCCATCTGACTTGAGTATGTAAGGCTGTAATTCATGTATTTTTTAGTCCCAATAGCCATGTCACCTCTTGAAAAAGTACAGCTACAAATTCTCATCCTCATTCAAAGCTAATCTCAAGAGACACTCAAACCTCAAGAAGATATGACCAACTAGAGCATCTGCCATCTGGCTTCAGGCCATTTTGTTAAATAATCTTGGGCCACTAATAAATACCAGTAACCTCTCTTTGAAACAAATAATAGGGCAATAATATCCCCTGCCCTTCTCTCAAATGGGACTCCTATGCAATACTTTTTCTGAGGGGTCCTGGACGGCTATGATCAATTTCAAATTTCCGCTCATGACGCAAGGGAACAGCTGAGTGATACGGCTGGAGTACTAAGCTCGTATCATCTATATTAGTAACACAGTAAACTGGCAGGTAGTGTTTTTTTAGTAGTCTTTTTCTATTGGACTTTAAATAACAAACCTAAAATTTTATTTGTGGAATAAATGTCAATGCACGATTCTTGCTTTGCGTTTTACAAACACGTTAAACATTTTCAGACATTTTCGGAGTTGCAGCAGTCTAAAAGAGCACCTTTTCTTTCCCAGTACCAAACACTTGTTCCTAACAATCAAGCTGCATTTTTTTAGTTATACAAACATAATCTCAAGTATATAATATTTTAACAGATAAAAATAATGGGAAAAAAATTAACTAATTTTGAAAGAAAAAAAAAGGCAAGACATACTTCAACTCTGTCCATGCAACAGATACACACACCTCTTCCTGCCCATGCGGGCATCACACACACAGCAACATGATAGTCTCCCAACAATGGAGCAAGTAAAATCTGAGTCACACTCTGTCAAGAGTCTTGTTCACACCATGTGTCCATTTGCTGCTAACACTTCTCGAACCCAGCATTCTGGAAGGCGTAACTGTAAGCAGGTGTGACTCTCATCATTACTCCTCCAATTCCACGTATGTAGATTTCACACGGCCCAATACTGTATGACTTTATGCTGCAGCACCTACATTCAATATTTCTTCCCACTTGGTTAGTTGGCCATCTTCTACCCATTCAGTTATGGGCTGTGGTACAGGTTCACCCATTTGGTCTCCATTGATTTTCAATACATTTGTGCGATCCATCCCTGGATATAACCTCTCAAAGCTTTGTCCTAACATTTGAAGAGCCACCTCTCTTTTCCTCCTAGTTTTATAATAGTCTCCAGAAGGTAAGAATGATATTTGAGAAAAAGTGTGCATTGTTGTCAAAGTGCCTAAGCCAGTGTCGTTCGTTAATTTTATTTATTTACTGATAAGTTGGAAAAATGCAGAAACAGCCAAGGCATAGATGTTGTTTGTGTTAGTATTTCTAAGTTGTTCTCAAGTAGGTGCAGTATCCATCAAGTCATTTGAAACAGAATAGCCAGCATAAAAAAGCACGATCAGATCTCAGAATAAAATGTCTGTCATAGAGGTACGGGTGGAAATGCCTTGTAATATTGCAAGGGATGGTATGTTTGTTGAGTGTGTTGCTTCCCGTTGGTTTCAGGGTATGTTGCATTGTTGAAGAAGAAGTGTTGTGATTAAACATTGATAATCTCAAGGGTGATAATTGCATTTTGTGTCATCATAGGGTCTTGCAGTCTCAGCTTACATTTAATATTCAAAATCTTTACAAATATGTTTTAATAGCTCGTTGACAGAGGTGCGATCCTTATAATTGGGTTCCTCGTATTTGGTATTTCAGAAACTGGTACAGTGAACCCTTGCTCAACGTCGCCTAGCTTCAAGTTATTTACTTATTGCTTCGTTCATACTTTTGTTACACTGATACACTTAAGGTTGGCCACTGATTTGTTTAGCATGGTTTTAAACATGATACATTTGTTCTTTAGTTGTGCGTCACCTTACTGCACACAGATTGTCTTTCATACTACTTCTAACCTGTTCTATCTGTCATACTTAATTTCACTACATACCACAATATACAATTACTGTATTTCTCTAGGGTAAAAAAAATACTTTTCCCATAAATATTTTATACTGGGCACTAGATTTCAACACGAGAGTTCACACAAATGTATCTGAAACAATAAATAACACTCAATATGGCATCATCTTCAATATTCTTTTATCCTAAAAACAAAATACCATTTTTAGCATGAAAATTATCTAAGGTTTGTCAAAAACAGAGGTAAAATTACATTTATGAAACTATGCGTAGGCAGTCCGATGTTTGATTATGTTAATTTTATAATACTATGTAGTCAGTTTAAAAATTTTGTACGCCAAAAGCATTAAAAAAAAAAAAAAGACAAAAAGTTTACCTAGGTAAAGTGAAATGCCCAATTTGAGTAATTTAAATATTGTAAATGTTGAAAATGATGACAGGTTATTGAGCTTGAAGTGAACTGACTAATAACAAACTATCTGACCTCAGACGAACCTCAACAGAAGACAGATGCAGTCCAACCTGGTGAAATTAAAGTGATGACAGACAACTGAGTTTTGAGTGAATTGACTAATAACAAATTATCCCACCTCTAACGAACCTTAAGAGAAGAAATATGTAGTCAGACCTGGCAAAATGAAAGTGATGGCCGCTCATTGTGCTTGGAGCGAACTGACTAATAACAAACTATCTGACCTCAGATGATTCTTGAGAGAAGGTGCTGTCAGACTTCGTGAAATAAAAGTTACCAGCCTACCTTTCTCAATGTGGATGCAACTTTACTACAAAAGTTAAAATCCTTCAAGTCGGATCTAGAAAAATGAAATAATATTTTTATTTAATCTTGTGCTATCTTCTAACATGCTAACCTACAAAAATAAAAACTTCTCTAGTTAAATAAAAGTTCAAAAGCAAAAAATTGTCAGATAAATTATGATACATAATGATACAAGTACAAAAATCCAGTAACATAATTACTAAAACAAAATAAAGACAGTAGTTACACAAGCCTATCAAAAGCATGAGGTTTAAACACTTACAAATTATTCAATAACATACACTAAGATACAACATCTACATAGATACATATTAAATTAGACATATGTATTTAACACAAAATGCATAATTATACTATAAGAATTAGCCTATACTGACAGGTATTCAGACACAGAGTAAAGTGATAAATTCAGAAGAAATTCATGCAATTGTTTAAATTTTTTTTCCCTCTAAGGATTTAATGCTGCCTTGTAGTTTATTATACAGCCTTAATCCAGCATGATGAGTAGGCCTACTTTTAAATGTGTACGCCTTGCTTACATTCATCAAGTGATAATTGATTCTTGTTGTGCTATTGGTTGTGTATATGATTGTTTGTAATATATTTATTCCTATCTCTGTAAATATTAAGAATAGTTTTGTAAATGTAAACACACTGTACTTGGAGAATTTTTAATATTTTAAAAACTTTTCTACAGCTATCAATTGGGGATATATTATGCATACAGCCCATTTTTGTTTCTGCAGAATCACAAAAATTTATACAGTAACTTACGTGTGAAAGAATGCATGCAAAATACAATGATTTTAAATAATTCCTTGATGTTACACACTGTTAAGATTACCAAGAGCCACGCCTGGAGAACGGGCTAGCGACGACGGAAGAGCGACTAAGTCGGTAGTTGCACAAAATGAGAGCCCCAGAGATTTTTTCCCCACCTGCCCTGAAGTGTAGTAATATAACACAATGTCACATGGGAATTGGAGCCTGTCTTCTTCAAGCCTTCCAGCCGTCACCCGCTTGCCAGGATGGTCCTGGGTCTAGACCCACGATGTGCTGCCGTCCATCGATAGCCGAGCACATCAATCACCAGCCTCCGGCATCATGCTAACGGTGAGGTCTAAGGTGTCCAAAGGGTCACCCATCATAGAGTAGAACATTAACACAACTAACTAAACAGCTGTCCCCTCCTACCTTAATTCTGTAATATAACCTCGTAATATTCTGTAGCTTAACAGCTTAGCTAGCATAAAGTGCCTACCTCTGACTACATCTACCCAACAACACTTAAATCATGCGTACAACGGTTTAAAACAACAGTTTCACAACAGTGGTGGAGATGCCTTAAGCTCCACACCCCTTGCAGTCAAGCCACCTTCTCCCAAATTTGAAACATAAAGCATTACTCTACAGCATACTATATTTTTTAATTTGCAATGCCATCATTTTCCAAGAAAAGACACACCTCGAAACAGGAGATGTACTTAGCATATATGCAACATCTTGTGAGTCAAACCAAAAATATACTTGAGCAGTATGAGCTAAACCAGTCTCGTACTAAACTGTACAAATGCAAAAGGGATAGTTAACCATGTTTTGTCAAGTTTGCAAAATATACATCCTTTACAGGGTTACAAACAGACCAGAATTGACTACACTTTTGTAAGGTGTAGCATATCATGTTTTAAATTTTTAAAAAAATTATTTCTACTAACATATTTTGGATTAAAATATTGGGTTTATGTTTTGATCATGTTTACAGTAAAATTTCCATTGTTAACTACATAACCTCAAATTTTTTTGCTAGCAAAATATTACCATTATATATGGTTACGTTTGATTTTTATAAGGCCCTAATTTTTTGTCCAAATTTCCGGTAAATTCGAAATTTCATTAGTTTATTGGTTTTATATTTCGTGTTTTGGCATGGTCCTTGTGGATTGCTACTGGTCGTAGAGATTTAACCGAAAACCCGGGCGGTTATGTTTCCACGTGTCGGGGGCACTGCACTGGGGTCATCGCCTCGCGCGAAATGCGGGCTAAGCAGGGCACGAGCTTTATAAGGGGGGGTCTGCCCTCCCCCTGGGTTTGTTGTCATCGGTCAGAGGCAGTGGGAAGATGCCCACTGGAACAGAGCACGAAGACCGACTATCGGAACTCGTAAGTTAATTTTATTTATTTATGATTTGGAAATACCCCCTACCTTGAGAATGTATGGAGTGATGATACGAGACGTATAACTTATCTGAATACTGGCACTGTAGTTGTGAACCGTCCAGACGCCTGGAAAATAAAACTAGAGATTTAATAGATTTTAAACATTGTTAGGTGATTTAAGTTTAATAACAGTAACTGAACTTGTGTCGCAGAAATGAAAATGTAGAAATTATGATAAGTCGTACACAGTTTTGTTTGTTTTCTTACTTGTCAAATCTAGTCAAAATTTTGTAAACGTTTCTTTGATTTTTGTTTGTGTATTAAATTCTTAAAACGAATTCTTTAACTTTAATTTTCTCTGTTGATAACGAACCTATTTTAAGGTTGTGTACCTCTCGTGAGTTCTCTACTTCTGGAAGCTAAGCACGCCCACTAGTTACCCCCGTAACAATATCATTTGTACGTCCAGACATCTTCTTTCAGTGAACTTATACTAACTAACAATATTTTTTCAATAAACAAATGGAACTATGCCAGTTTTAGCCACATTAATAATATTGTGTGTTTTTCTACGTGCTTTTGTTTCAGGTTACAGTAGAATTGTGGTACATTTTCCAGTATTGTTAAATGAGTTGAACTTTGGTATTATCAAATATCGTAAAAGGACAATATGGGAAAGTACAGCCTTTTAGCATTGTTAGAGCGGGAGACGTTTTATCGACAGCGTGAACTGGAAACACTATAGCAAAATTTGCATTCTTACATCTCAATTTTCTATGGTATTCATACATTTTCAGACTAAATTTCTCTTAGGCTAATAGTATCAGAATTATGTTTATCAATATTTTCAATTTTTGCATATCAAAATATTAACTAAAAGAGCATAATTATATTCTGATATCATGATTACATTTTAAGTTATAAATAACAAAGTATAAAACTAAAACTGCCCATAGAGTAATGTGCTACTGTAGAAGGAACATCGCTCATATCGGCATGAACTGTAATTAAATAATACGTCTCCTGTTTTTCTTATGACTTTCCTATATGGTCCATGTACAATATTTGGTATTATGCTTAGTCTTCTGCTTGTTGTTGAGTGAGCACAGCGCAAGTTTACTGGGCAGTTTCTACAATTTATATGTTCAGCTTGTTATTACAAAGTTATTTTGCATGTGAATTTGAGTGAGTCTTGATAAGGGTTCTGTCTAACCTTTACCTGCATTGTTTGCTAACCTAACCTCAAAACTGATGGATTTTTTATAAATAATTACACAAGTTCACATAAATAATACATCTTTATACAATATTCCAAGTTATGTTGTACACCAAGAATAAACAGTCTGAAGAAAAACAATAGACTAATTATACTAAACATGGCAAACACAGTCATAGTTACCTGGTCATAACAACACAAAAAAAAAAATGTCTGATCACACTTCCAACACTCCCCCTTGAGCAAACATTAAAAAAAAAATTTTTTTTGTACCCCTAGGAAATTGACTCGTGTACATTTCATCAAGCCAAACAATGTGACAAATTTTTCATGGTTTACCTTAGTTAAGGGTTTAGTCAACAGATCCGACAACATTTCTTCAGTTGGCTTGTGTTTGATAACAACTGTCTTGTTTTCAACATATGACCTCAAAAAATGATGTTTAATGTCTATATGCTTAGAATGCTGGCTGGTAACATTATTTCTTGCAAGGTGTAGGGCACCAAGGTTATCACAAAAAATTGTGGTTTGATCACTAGGGGTCTGCGGGTCAATTTCTTTGATTAGTGAACTTAACGACAGGGTTTCTTGTACAGTAAAGGACAAAGCAATATATTCTGACTCTACTTTTGACAGAGCTACTGTAGTTTGTTTCTTACTGTACCAAGAAATTAACCCCCCCCCCCCCCCCCATCAGCTTCAAACAACTCCCTGTAATAGAACGCCTGTTACTGGTTTCGTTACCCCAATCTGCATCACTGTAACACTCTAATTGTTTATTTCCAACCTTAGAGAATTGTAATTTCTGGTTTACACTACCTTTCAAATACCTAAAGATTCATTTCACTGCCCACCAATGTTTAATCTTGGGATGTTTGTTGAATCTGCTTATGGTGCTGACTGCAAAACAAACGTCAGGTCTACTTATTTGGCTCAGGTACAGTAGACTTCCTACAGCTTCTTGATAGGGAACATCTGGTGGAAGGTCTTCATCCTCCGGCAGCGGCTGTAGGTTCACTACAGGCACCAGTGGAATGCAAACTGACTTGCATTCATCCATGTGGAACATCTTCAACATCCCCTCAATGTGTACAGACTGGTTGATGGAGACAGTACCATTTCCTATATCTTGATCAATGCACATTCCTAAAAAGTGACTAACCTTCACAAGATCCTTGATTTGAAATTTGGACCCTACATCCCTCTTCACCATGCAGCTCAGTTTGTCTTTATTGGCAAAAATCAGCAGGTCATTGACGTAGACTGCAATAATGATTTTATCATCACCACTTCTTTTGAAATATATGCAGGGGTCAGCACTCGACTAAGTCAAGTTTAGTTTGCTAAGAACTTTGCGTAGCCGTTTGTTCCAACAACGGCCACTTTGCTTAAGTCCATATATAGCCTTCTTGAGTCTCCAAACACATTTGCCACTCTGATCATCTGACTTTGATTCAGGAGGTGGATTGACGTAGATTTCTTTGTCCAGGCTTCCATGCAGATATGCCGTAGTGATATCAATTTGTGTGACATGCAAATCATCTTTCTCTGCTAGGGCAAACAAATATCCTAATGATGAATATTTTATGACAGGTGAAAAGGTCTCTTGGTAATCTATTCCTTCGGTTTGTGCACATCCTTTGATGACCAATCTTGCTTTGTATCTCTCAGAGTTATCTTCAGCCCTTTTTGTTTTAAAGACCCATTTTGCATGTAGTGCTTTCTTGTAGGGTGGAAGTTCTGACCATTCAAATGTCTCATTCATCGCCAATGCATTCATTTCTTCCTCAATTGCTCCTTGCCACTTGGATGCATTTCAACTGTCCATTGCTTCCCTCACTGTCAGAGGTTCTTCACAATTTTCAGGGGCAAAATATGATACAAAATCTGGCTTTACTACAGGTTTTTTAATACGTGAAGATCTTCTAATATTTTGTGTGACTCCTCAGTATTAATGCTAGCATTATCTCTACTGGCCAAAATATCCCCATTTGAAGTCTCAAGTTCAATAAATGGAGCATCCTCAGTTTCACTGAGTGTTTCAATTAAAGAACATTCTTTAGTCACATGGTCATTGTGGAGAAGTAGAACATTATCTTCACTGAGTGGTTGAATAGGTGTTTTTTGTGAACGCTCTTCATTCATATGGTCACTTAGTTCATTTTCTGCTGAAAGGTTTGTGGCAGGTGTTGAGGTACCTTGTTTTTCAAAAAACACTACACCTCTGCTGACAATC
The DNA here is from genome assembly GCA_003012365.1 of Medauroidea extradentata. Taxonomy (NCBI): domain Eukaryota; kingdom Metazoa; phylum Arthropoda; class Insecta; order Phasmatodea; family Phasmatidae; genus Medauroidea; species Medauroidea extradentata. Next base: position 25,003 of record PNEQ01031246.1, read on the forward strand.
ACCTTAACGTTTGCAGGATCAATGAGACGATACTCTTTAACATTATCGGGATAGCCAACGAAAATAAGTTCCTTTGATTTTGGATCCCACTTTTAGTGTGTCTCGTCTGGTACCTGTACCATTGCTCGACAGCCAAAAATTTTTAGCCCATCAAGATTAGACGTTGACCCCTTCCAGGCTTCGTATGGCGTCCGGCCCTTGACAGCTTTGGTTGGGGAGCGGTTGTTCAGGTAAACAGCGGTGGTGACTGCTTCTGCCCAGAACCCCTTTGGTAAACTAGCATCCATCATCATGCTCCTTGCTTTCTCTACAATAGACCTATTGGCATGCTCAGCGACCCCATTCTGCTGTGGCGTATACCTCACAGTTTGTTGGTGTTGGATGTCGAGCTTGGTCAGCTGCCTATTCAGGTAGCTATTGGTGTACTCTCCACCACCATCAGAGCGAAGAACTTTTACTTTCTTCCCCGTCTGCCGTTCAGCCATTGCAATGAATTCCAAAATTAAATCTGGTACTTCATTTTTTTGTTTTTACGTATTATGTGTGTGTATATCTCGACATATCATCTATTAATGTCAGAAAATACGTATTGCTGCCAAATGAGGACTCCTCCATTGGTCCACACAGGTCGGAATGTACAAGCTCAAGTAATTCCTCTGCTCTTTTCTGGCTTGGCTTGAAGCTAAATCTTGAGTGTTTCCCAAGTAAGCACACTTTACATTGTTGAGGAAAGTCTGTGACATGTTCCATTCCTTCTGACATGAGTTTTAACTGGATCATTCTTGTCTGGCTTAGATGACCCGGACTACGACGCCACGGGTATATTTCCTCTTCTGCATAGAACATTGGCGTGACAGGACTTTCATTTACAATAGCACGTGTTCAACGTGTAAATGCCATTACTTTGTGAGGCAGTAGCAATAACCTCACCATTACTGTTGATTATCTCACCTCTATCCTTAGTGAACAATGCTGTGTGACCTTTATTGGTTATTTGACTCATTGACAAATTGTTAGCATGAAGTCCTGGTATGTAATGAACATCATATGCACTTACATTTTTACTTCATCATCTACAACTACTACATCAACATTCCCAATGCTAGATGATATCAGCTGAGAATTATTGGCAACTGTTATTTTGAGGTTAGTATCAGATGAAATACTTCTCAAATAAGATTCCCTGGTACACAAATGGGCAGATGAACATGAGTCTAGATACCAAGGCTTTACATCTTGTGTGCTGGTAGAAGAAGAAAAACAGGCTAAAAGTGCATTACCTTCTTTAGAACTTCTGGCTTGATTAGTTTTGTCTCGGCTGGGGCAGTTATTGGCAAAATGACCAAGTCTGTTACATGCAAAACACCTGACTTGCTTCTTATCTCTGTATACCTTAAATGCACCTCTTGAATACAAACCAGACTCTTCACTAGCTTTTGCGTTTGTAGGTAACCTAACATCTTGAAGTAACTTAACTTGTAATCGAGTCGTCTGTGATTGGTATACCTGAACTTTCCAAACCCATGATCATAGGTTTATAGGTATCTGGGAGACCAGCTAAAAGCAAGGTACCAATCCATTCTTCCCCTACTTTAAAGCCAATCTCGTTTAGGCGCTGAGAGGTAGAAATAATGCTGTTTACAGACTCAACAGATTCGCAATTTACCAACTGTGTCGTAATTAACTGTCTTAACAGTCCTACCTTTCTGTTCAATCCTGAGTCTTCAAATGCCTTCTGAAGATGTTCCCATGCTTCCTTGGCAGACATACTGGTCTCGATGTGTGGATATACTACCGGATCAACTAACAAGATGATTTTTGCCCTGGCTTTGCGATCCTTGTCGGATGCGGTATCCGCCTTTGGCGTCCCTTCAACAACGTCCCACAGTCCTTCGTACTCCAAATAAGCTTTACAGGCAAATTTCCACGAGGAGAAATTTTCCCTGCCTTTTAACCTCTCTCTAAAAAGAAGACCGAAAGACGCCATGATACACGAAACACGCGTGCTTTTGATAATAACTCTTAACAGATCTACATGAACATCGCCTAAATATTAAACATACAATTATAACTTGTTTTGCATCCTGGGCCCATAACCTGATGGATTTTTTATAAATAGTTACACAAGTTCACATAAATAATACATCTTTATACAATATTCCAAGTTATGTTGTACACCAAGAATAAACAGTCTGAAGAAAAACCATAAACTAATTATACTAAACATGGCAAACACAGTCATAGTTACCTGGTCATAACAACACAAAAAAAAATATGTTTGATCACACTTCCAACAAAAACTATTGGTTAATCTGATCTGACTGATCAAGAGTGTTAACATTTTAAAGACAATATATTTAGATTGTGTGGTTTGATTCCAAATGTATGACTCTAAAGAGGCTAAACTTTTACCACCTTGTTCAATTGGACAAGTTCTGCTTTCATCTAAATGCCATGTAATTTTCCATGCAAAACCAATGGCATTTAAAACATACCAAGACTTTACAGATTCTGAACAGAAACTTCTTGCCAGATGCTCAGGAGCACAGCTGAGTCAGCTTTCCAGAATCTGCCTACATCAAGAGGCAGTTTTCCTCACAAAATATGAGACTTTGCAAAATAAATGTTGAAATCCCTTTGGCAATGTTAACCATAATGTGAAGACAGGAATTAGACCTATTTATGCAGAAACGTGTAACCAAGTTGATTCTTTAGTTAGGACAAATATTGTTAATGACATGAAACCAGGCCAAAAGCTGTCCCCTTCGTGCAAGACTGCTTTAAATGTTAAGTTGGAGAAAAATTCTTCATTGCCTGAATGTGGCGAAGAATTTGTAACAGTGGAGGCGGTAAACAGCAACTTATCATCAATTGGCATCTCACCACTGGAAAGAAAAGTAAGTGGTAGAGATGAGAAAAATATGCAAAACAAAATATTAGAAAAGCACAAAATGCAATAGAAAATAAGATTGCCACTGTCACAGGTGATCATTTGGAAATAGAACAGTCTAGTTCAAGCAAACAATGTGAAAATTGTGCACTAGAAATATTAACAACTTTTAATGATATAGCAACATTTTCATTTGATAATTTAAAAGTTTGCAAAAATTGTAGGTTTATTGTAATAGAATAGTAATGTTAATTGTGAATGATATTTCTCTTTGGACACTTCAAGATATTTGTTATGTGTATGGACTTAAATTAATGTATAATATTAGATTTGGTAATTTTCATTCCAACCTAAGTTTGAATAAGTATCTCATTTATTTTAAAAAATTATATAAAAATATATATAAACTGTATATACTAGGAAATCTCTCACATATTTAATGTAATTTCTTTAAATTATAATTTACTTTGAAATCAGGTCAGAAGTGGTCATGTGCGAGACCTACTTCTTCTAAGCATACATAGTTAAACGTCTTAGCCTGAGAGGCAGTTTTAAAACCAACGCTACAGTGATAATTCTTTCTTGCTCCCTTAGCTTCTGAAGCAGGCGTGAGAAACTCAAACAGACCAAATTGGGAACTGTTAGCTTCGGCACCCGCTGGTATGGGGGCAGCACCAACACCAACTTTCCTAATAATTTTCAAATATTTTGAATATTGTCAGTCGCCATTTTCCATTGAGCAGTTTGAATGTTATAAGCTATTATGATTTTGAGGTTATAATGCAAGATAATTATTAAGTGTTTCCCCGAAGGCGTTTTTTTTAATTGGGTCATGTCTTTTAAATCGTAAGTTTAGGTTTGTGTCTTAGTAATAACTTTTAGCAAGATTAATGAATTGTGATCACATTCTGTAGTTTTCTGTGTCAGCTTGTATATTAAAGTTTGTAAAACAGCATATTGGTTCTTATTTCAGACAGACGTTTTACCAATGCTTGACTAGAAATAATTAATTTCAATTACCTTTAATATGTACTGTATTATAATGTAGCAGTTTCACTTCATTATCGTGTTAAGGTTTGTATACAGAACGATGGTTTTCAGCACAACACAAAAATATCGCAAAATATTAATAGACCTAGGTTATGAATTTTATTTACTTATGCATTTAGAAATATATGTTCTGGATCATCCCTACAATAACATCTAATGTCATAAAACAGAGTTCGTATATACCTGGTATAATAACATTTTTTTATTTATTTAATTACAGCTATACAAGTATATGGACAGTTGTTAAACTAAATATTACATAGTATATAAATATTTTCAGGATACACGTAACTACATAATAAGATGTTTTCAGTTTGTAACACTATTATCAGACCTTTTCATGGTGTAATTACATTAAGAGATGTTTTCAGGTTAAAATATTTGTCAGATAAACAAAGTCGATACAAATTACATTAAAATTATCGAACACAAAATCAATTGTGTTACGTTCTCGACACACACTAATTGAAATGGCAACGATGATATTTATATGTAACCATAAGTGGTACAAAATACCCTAGTTCATTTAGTTAGTTGTCACCCGCTTGGTAGGGGGCGCTAGAAACAGTGCCCAACATTATAGCATGAGAGTTTCCATTCTATAATCCTCTTTGTTCTATATTCTGAAGCGATAAGACATATGGCAGACTCCAAGTATGGCTTGGTGTCATATCTGCCGCCATCCTATTTCATAGGACACCAAAGGGAGGGTGTCTAGGCTTATTTTAACAAGTTTTGATGCAATTTTAAGGAGGCAAGAAAATAATAGATTTAGGCAGATATTTGTTTGAGTGTGCATGAAGACACCGTGGGATGCTACTGTAAGCCAAGCCCCTTTTAATTTCAAGCCAGTAAATATTCAGCCAATATATTTTGCCTTGTAGTGCCTTAGTAAAACTGTGAGAACTCTACTTTCTTTTAATATATTAATTCACCAAAATACGTTAAATGTTTAAGAACTTTGCTGATCGTAATCATCTCAATGAAAATATTAGTGCTGAAGTTCACCTATGAATGTAAATTGCAAATTTTTTTCTAGAAGCCATACCCAGAGGTTTGAGAAAGAGAGTTTGTGTATCTCCGACTAATAAGCTAGCCAATTTAAAAGTTGAACTTGAAATGAATATTGATACTAATTTTCCCCAACGTCAGAACCTACTAGAAAATTTAAATACACTATTGCTAAAATATGTATGTATTATTTGAGTGAGAGATATTTAGTTACCTTTGTAATGTCAGAGTTGGAAAGCATCTTATCAATCATTCATAATGCATTTCATATTTGTTGAACGTAATTCTTGAAATAAATCCTAATTCTGTGTTCAAGGGCCCTAAAATCATTCTCTTTAATACATATGCCATGTATAATTTTGTTTCTTCTATTCTCATAAAGGGGTGTTTTCTAATGTGGTGGTGCTAGTATAGGTAGAAGTTCAATAATCACACACATTTATAAACATACTAACTTTAAAGTATTATAGCCCCAAAATAATTTTCCATTGCAACTAATTTTTTAAAAATTTATTGTTCAGGCACTATTGCTAACTAAAAAATTAATGTTGCAGAGTTAAAAGCTAAATTACTGTTCCTATCAAAAATGTACTGAACACTGAAAAATATTAACAACTTTTAATGATATAACAAAATTTTCATTTGATAATTTAAAAGTTTTTAATGCAAAAATTGTAGGTTTATAAAAAATATATTTTCTTTGGTTTCAAGAAATTAAATTTATTCAATAAAAATTTGGTAATGGCTAGTATGATGACAATGCTTCAATTGTGATTTTTTTAGAATATGATACACTAATAAACAATATTTTTTTCATGCATTTCACATTAGCCCCACCCGACCATAGGTATAAAAAAAATTACAATAATAAGTTTTATACTCGCTAACGCCCAGTGGCAAGCAGATTCCTCCCCATCCCTACATTTCCCAACCTCCAGTCCCTTCCTAAGGGTATGTTTACACTGGACACTTATATCACAACAGAAATGTCACGTGTCTGAGTGAACAATCAGGAAGTGTTTAGACCTGAGACACTTTCAGATGACATTTGTGTTGGAAATAATGTCTGAGAGTCACTTGCTAGTTGAATGTTGCTAACCTGTTTACACTTCAGAGTCACTTGTTGATCTGTTTACATTTAGCCCTGTAAACGTGGAAATGAAACGTCAAAAGATTGCAGCTGCTTTAATAGTAATTGTAGGAAATAGCAGAACTAAGGAGAGAAAAAACATTCTGCATGGGTTCGTGAATGGATATTGCGGCGGCATAAGTTAGGTGTATACCAAATGTTCATGAAAGAGCTACTAATAGAAGACCCTGCCCAGTTTCGAAACTTTTTAAGAATGACCCCAGCCACTTTTGCAGAATTGCTAAGCAGAGTCAGCCGTATCATTTGTAAATAAGACACCAGATTGCGGCTAGCTATTCCAGCGAACCAACATCTTGCACTTACACTACTATTTCTAGCCTCTAGTAAAATATAAAAATTAAAGTCATTAACTTGTTAAGTGAAACATATTGTAAGGATTAGAATAGGGGCCATTTGAAAATTAACAGAACCTAATTTAAAAACATATAACCTAGAACCTAATTAATGTTTAACCTTGAGTGTCCTTCAAATGAATCCCTTACTATTGCTCTGTACCACACGAAAAGTGACATATATTCATTTACAGCTACCGTGTTTACATGCCCTGTCATTTCATAGTTAGACCAGTACATTTGACTTTCCTTGTTTTGTAAGGTCTCATTACATTTCGCGGATTAATTCTTTGTATTTTTTTTTCCAGGAGACTCGTATGCAAGTCTCAGTAACCTCTTTCGAATACCAAAATGCACAATTTGCATGATCGTTCCTGAAGTGTGCAAGGCCATAACTGCAGTATTGGAAGACTACATGAAGGTACAGTAAACATTAAATGTATTATAATGGTGGAAACAAATGTTGCATAGATATGTGGAGAGGTATTTAGGAGAGGGTTGAGGCACTTTTTTTGCCCTGTCGCAAGGAATTGCTCAACCTACCTCTTCTCGGTTTCTCGACCCCATCAACCTTTCCCAAAACTCCCTTGCTCCTGTCACCCTAATCACATCCTTCCCCAACTCATTCCACTCCTTTATCGTCTTCACTACAATAGTGTTTTTTCCTCTCTCCGTCCTCTTCCCAGCCTTCTGTACTTTCCTCTCATGATCTTTCTTTCCCCTGAATAAATCTCTATGTATCTTGTTTCCCAGTTGGTTCACACTCCCACCCCTCTCACCACCTTTAAATATCCTTACCAGCCATTCCACTTTCCTCTTCTCCTGCAGTGTGCCCCACCCCAGTCCCCTCACCATTACTGATGGTCTTAATTCCTCCTCACTCCCCCCCTGTGCCCTTCACCTATTTGTAACCCACCTAGCAGCCCTCCTCTGTACCTTTTCCATCTCCACCACCTCCCCTCCCAAGTACCTGACCACCTCTCTTTTCTTACTCTCAAAATTTTAGTTTTATTTATGTTAATTTTCATCTCGTTCTCCTTAGTCCACAGTTCCAATTTGCTTATGTCCTCCTGCAGTCCCCATCCTCTCCAATCACCTTATACATCACACAGTTATCTGTAAAAAGTTGAACACTACAATTCGTGTTTATACCCAAACCCCTTATCATAATTAAAAGAGAAGTCCTATAACAATTCCCTGCGGAACTCCCGATGTTACCTTTCCTTCCTTAAGATGTTCTTATAATCAAATCTGGTGCCTTTAAATAAGACGGTAATAATTATAGATTTACATTTAAATGTCTCTCACCGAAGATATTATGTAATGATACATTCAGCAGGCCTGTAGATATTATCATTAGTAGGTAAATTGCAAAATGTACTGTGCAGATGCTAAAACATAAATTAGGATGTACACAACACTGTGTTTCATTGTACAGTCTTAAATGAAATTAAAGCAGTAAAGTTGAATACAGACAAAGAAAAATTAGGCCTACAAATAATGAATAAGAAATACAATAATAAGTTTCAAAAGCTACACTTTATGTTATAATATTTATAAACGATCTTGCCTGTCTCTCAATTGAAAAACCTTTAAATGTCACTTAACTACACATGCACATAAAATGTTAATTGCAGAGAGCAAAAGTAAATGTCTACATTTAATTGCACTATTCAAATAAGTTACAAAATCCCTTTAATAAACATTCACTGTTTCATGCCATTGTAAACTGTCACATCTGATTCTTCCACTGTGTTATGTTCTTGGTTCCGGCACCATCTTCACTGCCGTCAGTGTTCCCAACCCACCTCACAGTTACTCTACACTACACTTCTTCCTTCTTAATAATAGACTCCTTCCACCAAGCACGTTCACTACCACTCCCACTGCGCCTCATGGTTTCATATCTGCCAGCAGGTGTCGCCGGAGTTTCTTCAGTGAAGCCCCGGAAATCTTCCTCCCCACTATCATCTCCTGTGCTCGCTGCTCTTTGAAGAATCCTCCCGGCTAGGTCTTGCACTTCTTCTGTTGGTAGCTGCTCTGGTGGACAATCAGCTTTTCCCCTGGCTGCAGCTCATAGGGCTGGCCCCTTCCCCTGCTGCTCCTAGAGCTGGTTCACTTTATGAGGATGCTTCTCCACCCTGGAAGTCACCACCTTTTCTGCATTCCTTGCCCCTAGAGATTGTTCAGTTGATGGTCCCGCTGCATACTCCCCGCGTCCCTTCGTAACTTGTCTTCTCAAAGTACCCTGAGTTACTCTGCTCACAAGGTGCTTCCTCTTGTAGGTGACATTTCCGAAGGTGATTTTGATGACAGAATCTTACTACTTCCCCCACCTTGACCCTGTATGTCACCGGACTTGCCACTTCTACAATGTGTCCAGGTAGCCATCTGAGCCTTTCTCCACGAACACTCCTTACCAACACTGCTTCCCGCAAGCCAAAGTGAGTTTCTACCTTATGCCTCAATTTCTTGTCCTGATATTCCGGTAATTATGGGTTCACCAACATTAGTCTCGTTCGTGGCTTCCTCTTCAAAAACATTTCTGCTGGGGTCCTCTCCATTATGGTATGTGGTGTATTCCGATATACAAATAACCACTTATCCAGCGCATTTTGTAGAGATAGTGCTCCTCCATTTAATCCACTTTCCACCGCCTGCTTCAGTAGTGCCAACTTTATTGTCTGTACTGTTCTCTCTGCAGCTCCATTTGATTGTGGGTGAAACGGTGGAGTCAACAGTAACTGGACTGCATTTGTCTTGCAAAATTGCCCAAACTCCCCTGACCGAAACTGAGACCCATTATCTGCCACCAGCATCTCTGGCAGACCATATCCTGCAAAATATGTCCGCAACTTTTCCGCTGTCATTTCTGCAGAGGTACTCTGCATCGGCCATACCTCCACCCACTTAGAATAGGCATCAGTAGATAGATTTAGCCTATTCCAGTGCAGGAGTCGGAGTGTGGCACCCACTGGAGTGTGGCACCACCCGCCATGTTGTGACGTCACAGCCCCAGCCGCCATGTTGGATGACCTTGACCTTTAACCATGACCTTGAGTATCAAATTACCAAAATTTTCCAAAAGTTCAAAAATAAAAAAAATTTTAAAAAATCAAACAATTACAAAAAATAAATAAAAAAAAATATTAGCTCCATCTTGTTTCCGCATGCCATCTTGTTTCCGGCCGCCATATTGATGTTTCTTCCAAAAAATTTTTGATTTCACATTCCATAATAACCTCGCATGTATTTAATAAAAAACTTTTTAGTAAAAAAATTTTTAATAAAAAAATTTTTAATAAGAATCTATTTAAAAAACTTTTTATATAAAAATTATTTAATTAAATCAACTACCGACATGTCTTACCCAGACGAGCTCAATCTACACACTGACGACCCCACCACTTTTTACATGTATATATTAAACTTATCCCTTCCTCTCCCCTACCTTACCCAGCAAGTATTGTAATTGCCCGCAAGTCACGTGATGAATTTTCCCCCTCCCTTCCACTACTTTCCCCTCTCACCGACACTCGTGTTATAACCCGCTCAAACTATTACACCCCCCCCCCCACAACCCTCACCAAACTTTACCAGCACTTTTCTTACCCATCGTCTAAACATTATTTCCGTTACAATTATCACTAAAACAACTTGTCACCAATGTCTTCACATAGCAGCTAGATGACCGTAAGTAGTAACGACCATCGATTGAGACTACGTATTGTTTAACAATTTCAAAATTATTGATTTTTTTTAATATTGTAATAATAATTTCAAAACTTTATTTAAATGCCATTAATGAATACTACTTAAACATGACTACTTTCTTAGCTATAGTCGATTGATTCCTAATAAAATCAATTGATTATTAAAAACTTTTTGATAAATTTTTTTATTATACCTACAAGGACTTTATTTCCTACAGACCTTCGTCGTCTACACTCACACTCCTACCAAATTAGCTACATTTCCTTGAATTTTCGATAAAATCAATCATTCGTTTTGAAAATAACATATTTATCAGGGCAGTTACATATGCAATAAATACTCTTCGTCTACTTTCAAACATAGCATACACCACCCCATCGAAGAAACTGACGTTCAGTTTCATATTCATACTACTTATGCTAATCACGCCGCCCCTACGCCCTCGCACCGACCATCGAATACCCCCTCACAACTCTACCAGCACTCTCCAACAGTCCTGTCAGAGCCTGTCCGAACTGTTCATTACACTCTTCTACAATACACATACGCAGATATGACTCTCTATGCGTAGCAAGCAATTACATATACACGACATCTCGCAGCCATCCAAATACCATCATTCAATCTCATATCACTGGCCTGCTACCATACTAGAACAGCTACTCCAGTTTCATATATTACTATTTTTACTCTAACTTTACTTTTTACACAAAAAAAAAGTATTTAAGACGTAATATTTATACTAGTCAAACACCCAAGTTAAATAAAAAATCCTGTTTCCCTAACTATATAAATTTATGTACGTATAATATATAATCAACAACTTATAAATCAAACACCGCATACCTTGAAAATATATTTAGTCTTGACTTTAAAACTATCACAGTCAGGTCCATGTATTGCCTGAAACCTTAGTTTAGTGTTCTCATCAACTTCGTGTTGTCACAATGCAAAACTAAGGCCTCGTAACAGAAGCTTCATCCATGCTTCGTTGATCCAGTCACATATATTACCAGTTTTGACAAGGAAGTCCCATGCGCTGTTATAGTCATTGTCCTGGCGGTAGTTATCACCGGTGAAGATATCACCAACAGAGGTGAAGCTACCGCAGTGCTAGTCGAAGTTGTTCAACACCAGCTCACATCACATCATAACTTATTCACTGATGTAGATAAAATTCTGCTTCACTGCTACCAGTTCCACTAGTTACAGGAAATATCGAACAAATACAGTTCTATTTTTATCTCCGAAGTGAGTTGTGGTCAAAGGTAAGTTACGTTGCATATAACCTGACACAAACATCTCTTATTCATACAATTTAATAAATATCATACAGTGGTACGTTCTTCGTCCTGTTCACATTCCTACAATGTGTGACTTAATGCGGTACCGGTTTAGTGAAATAGCACTCCAACCATACATTTTATTTCTTAACTCAGTGATATTCTAACTCTCCTCAAGGTAATCGAACCGAATTTTCTTGCACACTATGATGAAAAGTACGTTAGTCCTTGCTGAGTTCATTTCAATATTTGTCTTCAGACTACCTCAGAAAGCCAACCACTTCAGTGCAATTACATTTTATTATAAATATCTGTAACATGTACAACCGTAGATGCTTTAGCTTCTCAACTTTTAACATGCTCGTCGTAATCATCTCGTCTTATTCCCAATTGACTGATAGATGTATTAATACACCTGAACTCGCGCCCGCACTTTTAACACCCTTAGTATAAAATAAACCAAACAGTCCTTATTCATACGTGTTTTTCGTCTCATACCACCTACCCTACTATGTCAACATGTACTGTAAATCATGTTACAGAATCAACAAGGGTATCTTGAAATCATTGACAGATATTCCGAGCTGTTCACAAACGAAACAGAAGTTAATGAAGGCTTTACCATTAGCACATCATTCATAGTAGGTTCAATTATCTCCTAAGTTCATTCCATCATCGAATCTTGTTGCTTTCCAGGGAGAATATCGTGACCTGTACTTATTTGCTATACGTGCATACAGTCTACAGCTCTTTCAACATCAATATGCTGTACGACACTGGTTTGTATTACATTTAATTATTCCTAGTCTCCATAGAGCGTATCCACAAGCAAATGTCTTGTAGCACTGGTGTCTAGAAGGTGTTGACGTCGATTCTCACAAAGTTAAAAACGTAACGGTTACAATTTCCTTAAATGACGACTTATAGCTACAGAGAAGAGACCTTATCAAATACTAACCCGTATTCCGTTCCTAGTTGTTGCTTTGTCCAATCCAGATATCCTAGTTTTCTCACTGGTACATACTATGAATAATACTTTAATGTCATCCAACTTCACGCACACATACCCATATTTTTCCATAAATACGTGTGTGCGGTAAGAACACACACACATATTTTCCATCTCTTCACTGGAGGTGATGTTACCTCTTCACTATTCAAATATCACCTCTCCCGACTACTGCTATTTGTATACGTACTTACTCCAGGTATTAATATAAATTGTATCCTTTTATCTTATATCTAGTCCTGCAAACATGTTTGTTACCAAATTTCAAGTTTTATTTTAAAGTGCAATTATATATACATTTCACATTTCTTTGCTAGCATAAAAAAATATTGTTTGATAGATGAAAGAAGAATCCTTTGTAGTTTGTGTCTTGAGTTTGTATTTTGTCTCGTCATGCAAACCAAGATACCAAAATTTTTCTCACCTTAAATTACGTCTACGTTTTACATTCTGAAAATACATCTCGCCTCTTACCGAAGGACATATCTGTAGAAGGTAACGGTACAGCTAGTAGCATGTAACATTCTTTGTAGAGTAAGGTTCCAGTAGTTAAGAGTTATTATCATTCAAGATGGAAGATCTCGTCCAGTATAGACGATCATTTTTCACCTTTAACAGACATCATATACGATGCGTAACGTGTATGCAAAATACATTATACCAATAAGCGAGAGTATAAATGATTACGTGTAAAGATGCAGGTCTTTTCTTCATTCACTTTTGTACATAGTATGTAAATTTGAAACAATTTTTATTATTTCATATATTTAAGAGTTTCTTCCATATGTATTACAGTTCTAATACGTCTTTATTTCCTTTCAAGTTCTTATCTCACAGTCAGACTAAAACCTAACCATTCTTCCAGCGCTAAAGACTTCGATGTTTGTATCTAACTAAAATCTCTCTCTGACCCTAACCATTCTTAACGATTCCATAAGTAAAAAAAATTATATAAACCTACTTACATTAACCATCAATGTAAAACTAATATAAAGAGCCGATATTTCTATTTTGCTCGTCTTAACTATACATGTCCCCTCCTTTTTACCCTACATATCGTAGTCAAACAAAAACATAATTTTCATGAAACTAATAACAGTACAACAATAAATGTATGAAGAGTCTTCAGTATTTTTTCTATTTAAACATAACCATGGTTCATTTTTATCTTGCACATTAATATCAGAGACCATCATATTTCTAACCACCGTGAATTACAAAAGTGCTTCCAAAATACGATTTTTTAATGTAATTTAATACATCAAGGTTAACAATTGCGAAAAAAAAATACTTTAAAAAAATACTAACACATATATTTGATTATTTTCAATAACATCAAAATTAAAAAAAAAAAAAAAATAAATAAAATAAAAAAG
>PNEQ01031247.1:0-25736 GCA_003012365.1 Medauroidea extradentata
TATTATATCCTAGTATGCCTAAAATTTCTCCTAAAGGACAACGAACGAGAGCTGATTGGAGTGCTATACGAAATATCAATAAGAGTCGCGCTGCACGTAAAACTTTGGGATTAACAAGTAATCGGAAGCAGACTGAACAACCTGGTAAACGAGCTACTCAACCTGACGATCCCGCACCTGGACCATCATCATCTAAACGGTATAGGTTTCCTAGGGTTATATAGTAGAAACATTGAAATAATTGTTTCTAAGTCGCCAAAAGTGCGAATTTTTGCACCTAGTATTGGAAAAGAAATATTAAAAACATTTTTTCGAACAAGCACCGATAGAGTTGATACATAGCGTTGATCACACATGTCACAGTTATCATTTCGTGTAGGTTTTCTAGGGTTATATAGTAGAAACATTGAAATAATCACTTCTAAGTCGCCAAAAGAGTGAATTTTCGCACCTAGTACAGGAAAAAAGTTCATAAAAATTTTTATTAATTTTTTTTTCCAGACAAGGTGCGAGGGAGACTATGTTCATGGATTTGTGATGGCGACAATGAAAGTACTTTGCCACTGTATGGTGACGAGATGGCTTCCCTCTTTGTCATATTGCACTGAGTTAATATCAACAGGGTGGGCACCTAAGGGCCGAGGGCTCTGCACTGTTTTGAACTTCATATTTGACATACTTTTATACATTTTTATTTTTACTTGTTAATATTCAAGTGCCTTAAAATATTAAGTGCTGCAGTGTGCCAGTTTTGTTAAGTTTGGATCTTATGGTGAAACACCGAAATTTCAACAATAAAAACTTATGTTTTTTCGATGACAGTATTGCCAAGATTTATTTTATTAATTTGCTTTCTCTGTAATTCTCACTGGGCACTACCAATTTGATGTAATCCACCATTACAGAATTAGATTTATTGTTGATGTCTTCAGAGGAAAAATAGCCTTGACTTTCACTGTGGTAGGAATTCAATGAAAAAAATGCACAGTGAAAGTTGGTTTAACACACAGGAACAAAATACACTAGACCCCCGATTTTACGAATATTCATGGTTCCTCACATCTCATTCGTAAAATCGCTGCCTTCGTAAATTCGATAGCGGCTTATTTTGCCCCCCCCCCCTACCTTAACAGAAAATATTAAAATTGCATTTTTTCTGCTAAGTGTCTCTAGGCCCCGACTTCCGTAGCGTTTTGCGGGAAATTAATTAACATAATAATGTAAACATAAATTGATAGCAGTAGCCAGACGTCACACTGTTGAGCGGTAGATATGACCGACCCTTGTCCCCAAAAAATGAGAAAATCGAGATTCCGAGTGTCTTCTCTCGAGCGAATAGCCCGACTCCCGTAGCATTTAACGGAAAAATAAAGCAAGTGACAGTTTAAATATAAATTTATATCAATAGTCAGACGTCTTATGATCAAAATAACACCGCTAAACAATAGATATGACCAATCCTTTTCCTAAAAAAATTAGAAAATAGAGATTCCGAGTGTCTTCTCTCGAGCGAATAGACCGACTTCCGTAGTATTTAACGGAAAAATAATGCAAGGGATAGTTGAAATATAAATTTATATCAATAGGCAGACGTCTTACGATCAAAAGAACACCGCTAAACAATAGATATAATCGACCTTTGTCCTAAAAAAAGGAGAAAACCGAGCTGTCGAGTGCCTTCTCACGAGCAAATAGCCTGACTTGCGTAGCGTTTAATGGAAAAAAAAAAGTAGGCATTCCTTACTAGTAAAATGCCCTTGTAAATTATTCACCAAAGAAAGAAGGAATAAGCGGATGTATTTATTCATTGCGCAGATTTATTTAACGTAAAAACATTCCCTCGAAGTTGTTGTTGAACTGTACGAGAACGTAGATACTAGTAGCGTGCAGAGTGGACAGATAGCGCAACTGTACGAACGTTCACAAGATGGCAGATAGATAGCGGCACCAAAGCATGTACCGACGTTGTTCCAAGAACGCCATTTTGTGAAGTTCTTACCTAAAATCGTCGAGAATTACATGTATAAGTGATTGAAAATAATCACTTTCACAGTCAGTATATGCGGTAAAAATAAATTAGGAATTCCGGGATTACGTAATACACGAACGTCTATTTATTTTCCAAGTTCGACATACCCGGAGACAAATGTTTCTACACTTCGTAAATAGGTAGCGCTATTATCGTGCTCACTTGTGCAACCCACGTTTTACGACACGCAGTAACGAATTGTTTAAGAAAATTATGCGCCAAGTTAATTGTTTTAAGTACGTATGGTGTTAACGCAATAAAGAAAAATATCATGCAATTATTTATAGGGTTCGTGTAAAAAAGTAAACTCATTCGGCGTGAGATGAAAGAGAGATAAGACGTCGTGAAACAGTCTAGAAGAAAGCTGTATTATAGTTAAATGCGCATGCGCTGGAACTTTGTGTCTATAGTACAACCTCAATATAGATCATAATACGTCGTAGTTGGAGACAGGCCGGCCGGCTTGGCACAGGCGGTGCCGCCGCGCGGTTTTCAAACTGTCACTGCCGCATTTTTAAATGGATTTTTGGCTATTTTTGTTTTATTTTTAATATTGTGACTTACCAAGTAATAACTGCAACTCTACAATTCATATTTTAATGCCGTGAATTAGATACAGTATGCTTTATTAATTGTCAACGTAATTCCTTACAATTTTTTTTGTCATATAATTTTATTATTTTTTGAGGGTTCCTGAGATTGTATTCGTAGAATCGCTACCTTCGTTAAATCCAGGATTCGTAAAATCGGGGGTCTAGTGTATAAGTTATAATGGTAATGTAGGCTAGAATCAGAGTTACCAAAAACAAATACACTAAAACCCTAATTTTACAGACACTCATGGTTACCATTAATTTGTCTGTATGAACCAAGCATGGGCATCATTCTAGGGGGGGAAGGGGGGGTCAAGGTTTAGAAATGTAAGCGTAGAAAATATAAAATGTTTTATTTTGTTATTTAAATAATGCTACGTTAAGCTCATAAATATAAAGTTTTATTATTAAAGTTTCAAATTTATATGTGCTTAATTAATAAAAAAGTTGCAGCACGGTATCTGTCGCCGAAAAAAAATCTTGCCCCCCTCCCCCATGAGAAAAACCTGAAATGACGCTCCTGGAACCAAGAAGACCAACTTTGATCCCCACATCCACCATATCCAGTTCCTAGCATGTGTAAATCAACGACCAATCAAATTCATACATCTCTGTGAGAAACGTACGACTCAAGTCTACATATGCATATCATATCAATATATGCTATTTCCAGCAAAACTATACCCAACTTGTGCGTAAACAACAATTCACAAAATCAAAAATTAAGGGGAAAAAATATACTGTAACCTAAAGCACACAATACGATATGAAACGGCCTACATTTACATTTCTAGCAAGGAAATAATATGTTCTGTATACATGAGATACATAATAATTAAGCACGTAGCCATCTTCACTTATAATATTGTGATCATCAAAGTAGACACTTTAAGAAGTAGAAAAACATAACGAAAAAACGTAAAGTTGATAGACGCCGCCATGGTGAATATTTATTTGTTTCCACAACATTTTGATAGTTTGTAACCTTCTTGTGATTATTACAGATAGACTCCTGGTAGGGAAGACATGGCTAACGTACCTACTGTATTAAAAATCTATTTTTCTCTTAATTATTTTTACGTTTCATGCAAGAACGCCAGGACTGCAACAGTAGCAGTGCCATCTTTTGGCAGGCTTTGCAAAACTCTGCCCACCCCTTGAATTATCTGCCAATCGCAGGTACTCTGAACCCATCCAGTGTTGTCTATTGGCTACTTCTGTTGCCATGGATGGGGCATAAAATGTGCAGTTCTGCACACGTGTATCACAGCAGATAGTGCACAAAAAAGTTTTTCAGCAGTGGCTGCACCGCTAAACAGCTGCCGTACTTCAATGAACCTTGTCACGTACAATGATACTAAACAATTTTCATCAGTTTTGTCATAATTTTACCAGTATTTTCCATAGCTTAAGTCCCAATTTGTTTTTAGTTGCTGCAGACTTGAAAAGCTACTAAGATAGAGTTACATTGCTTTTTTCCCTAATTTTTTATGATAAATTTTCAAATTTTTCTAGTTCCCAAAAATATGTCAGTACCAGCTGAGTGCTTGTATGAACCGGATGCCGTACGTGTGGTATTTGAGTGTACATACCCAAAGAATGCACCACAGCATTGGTTGAGAATATCAAGTAAATAATCCGTGGAAAATTTTATTATTATTTGAGTTACTCAAAGTTTATAGTTACTGTCCTTTAATTAAACCTCTGCTGCTAAATAGCCTTGCAGAAGACGAGACAGATATCTAAGTTAGGGTGCATCATGACCACTTAAATTCTTGTAAATAATTATAAATTCAAGTTCTGGCAAATGAAATTTAAAAGTTCAGTAGTAAATACTACTTCAAAATCTGTAGGCAAACTTCTACGCTGGCAATGTACTACGACCACTGCCACCTATGGGTTGAACTAAGGTACATTACCAAATTTCTTCAAATCTGTAAAATAAAGTTTGCTGAACACCTCAGACACGGCTAGGCTGGAACCATCCCATCCTTCCTCAAGAAATATAATGTGCAGAAACCTCAAAATTCTTCTCTCAGCTCACTCAAGGCAGGAACTATCATTGTTTACATCAATTTAGCTTGATGTCTAGAAATATTTTTCTTTCTTCTACATTCCATTTCCAGGTTCCTAGCAAACCTGCTCGCCAACCAACAAATAGCAAAACAGTTACTCGTTCTGCTAGGAACTTTTAAAGCAAACTGCATGCTGGTGGTTTTACTTATCAAACACAATAGCACATACAAAATAACGTACAAAAACACATTTCCAACAGACTACTTGCCGCTAAAAATCTAAACTTCGCACTTAGGAGTGCTAATACAAGTGTTACCTTACAAACTTTCCTTGGCATACATACTCCAGCCGACTAACACAACACAGTACTTACATTGTTTATATATACACTTAGGGTTGCTATTTTTAATTTTTCTAGATGCACATTAAAAAATCTGAAAATTTCCATTGAAATTCTTAAGTATGTATTACACCCTCTTAAACTTGGCTTTGCAGCATTATTCAAAAACCAGTCACTCGCAAAAACTATTTCTCTGATTCATTGTCGTGTTCAACAACTTCATTCCAGACTCGTTCTACTTCAGCACTATGCAAGTCGGTAGAAACACTACTTCCTAAAATACTGGTGAATTCTTTGTATGTCTTCAATGACGACCGCAAGTGCTGACGTCTAGAATATGACATAAAGTGTCTCACAGACTTGAAAGAAATTCCCTCGAGAATTTCTGGATTTCTGCAACAAAGAGTCAAAACAATGTTTTCCTTACAAAAGTATGAATTACAAACAGAACAATAACATTCCAGGGAAAGAGGGAGAGGAAAAAAAATTAGTTCATATGGAGAAGTGGCTACAGTATTATTAAACATGCCAACTTTTAAGGCGTACAACCAGAAAGATTTTTAAAATGATTAAAACATTTTGTAATCACGTAGCAGCATTTCAGGTGTTGATATGTGTAACTGCTATCAAATTTAACAACTTACCCATTTTATGTTGACAATAATATACTTTACTGTATATACAGTGGATTCTCTATCCATCGTTTCTCATGGAACTGACAAAAAATTTCAATACATGAGGGATTTCAATGGATGTGGTTTTGAAATGCTGTAAAATAAAGAAATGGGCCCCAGAATGTGTTCTATGGATGCAGATATTGCAATTCATTAGGTTTGAATACATAGAGAATCAACTGTATTTATGCACTATATTTGAACAGACAAAATATATTTCAAACTTGCCTGAAGAATTCCATAAAACAAACAAAAAAAATTCACATTATACATATGTAATGTGGTTATAACCAATACTTTACTATGCAATTACTGCATGTATTTTATTACTGTTACACCAATATGAATTACTGTAAGCTATGTAACTTACCATAGAATAGTTATCAAACTTTACAGTTCTAGTTAGGCATTGTTGGTTACTTTTATTTTCTGAGTTAAGTATGATCACAATTTGCACTCTTTTTGTCACTTTGCAATTACTATGCATATGTGAGATAAATAGAAATTCTGAAATTACGTAGTTTAGTAAATATTTCCTTTCTTGTACAATACGTACACATTTGTTTGTAATTTTGCAACAGTTATAAGCATCTGCTTATTGTGATGACTGTGTACACACTAAAGTCTAACAGGTTATATAATCACGTCTAGAAAGTAATAAAATTAATAAATTTTGCAGACACTAAATACACTAGACCCCCGATTTTACGAACCCTGGATTTTGCGAAGGTAGCAATTCTACGAATACAATCTCAGGAACCCTTAAAAAGTAACAAAATTTTATGACAAAAAAAATTGTAAGGAATTACATTGACAATGAATGAAACATATATTATATAATTCACTGCATTAAAATATGAATTGTAGAGTTGCAGTTATCACTTGGTAAGTCACAATATTAAAAATAAAAAAAAATAGTGAAAATCCGTTAAAAAATGTGGCAGTGACAGTTTGAAAACTGCGCGCCGCCGCTGCCGCCCCGCCTGTGCCAAGCTGGCCGGCCTGTCTCCATCAACCGACGTAGGATCTATATTGAGGACGTACTATAGCCGCAAAGCTCCAGCGCATGGGCATATGCTCATTTAACTATGTACAGCCTCCTTCTAGGCTGTTTCTCGACGTCTTATATCTCTCTCGCCTCGCGCCGAATGTGTTTACATTTTTACACAAACGCTATAAATAATAGCGTGAAATTATTTTTTCTTTATTGGGTTAACACCATACGTACATAAAACAATTAACTTGGCGCATAATTTGCTTAAACGATACGTTACTGCGTGTCATAAAATGTGCATTTCACATGTGAACACGATTATTGCACTACCTAATAGCCACGTGTAGAAACATTTGTCTCCACTATGGGTATGTCGAACTTGAAAAATAAATAGACATTTGTGTATTACGTAATCCCGGAACTCCTCTAATTTATTTTACCGCGTATACAGGCTGTGAAAGTGATTACGTATTTGCAACCACTGAAACATGTAATTCTCGACGATTTTAGGTAAGAACGTCACAAAATGGTATTTTTGGAACATTGAATGTCGGTATATGCTACAGTGCCACTATCTATCTCCCATCTTGTGAACGTTCATACAGCTGTGCTATCTGTCTTCTCTGCACGCTACTTATATCCAAGTTCATTTACAATTCATTAAACGTAGAGGGATTGTTTTGACGTTACGTTATACAAAACTGCGCAATGAATAAATACATCCACTTTTTCCTTCTTTCTGTGGTGAATATGTGAATAATTTACAAGGGCATTGTGCTAGTAACGAATGCCTACTTTTTTTTTAATTAAACGCTACGCAAATCGGACTATTCGCTCGTGAGAAGACTCTCAGCAGATCGGTTTTCTCATTTTTTAAGAACAAGGGTAGATAGGTCATATCTATTGTTTAGCAGTGTTCTTTTAATCGTAAGACATCTGCCTATTGTTATAAATTTATATTTCAACTATCACTGGCATTATTTTTCCGTTAAATGCTGCTACGGTAGTCGGGCTATTCGCTCGAGAGAAGACACACGGAATCTCTATTTTCTCATTTGACGTTTGGCTACTAATATCAATTTATGTTTACATTATTATGTTAATTAAAGTCCCGCAAAACGCTACGGAAGTTGGAGCCCGACTAGAGACAATTTGCAGAAAAAACGCAATTTTAAAATTTTACATTACGGTCAGGGGAGGAGGGGGGGGGACAAAATAAGCCGCTCAAATTTACGAAGGTAGCAATTTTACGAATGTGATGAGAGGAACCGTAAGTATTCGTAAAATCGGGGGTCTAGTGTATATGACAATTAACATCCAAATTGAAGCATGCCATCACAAAAACCCGATAACAAACCTCCAGCACAGTCTAAAATATATTTGCAATCCATTTTTGCTTTAAAAGGTCTCCTATAAATCACACTTACATAGAGCTATTGTGGTATTTATTTTTGGCAACAACGGACTACCAAAAATGACTGGATTGGTTCGGTTAAGCTCGGGTTATGTTTGTACGATGTGGTAACTAAATTTTTTGAAGTAGCTATAAATTAAGTACGCCAATTCCGAAACTATGGTATCTCCGTAATTTATCATTTACAACCAAGGGTTCACAACATGGTACTTCTGATAAAAAGTATAGCAAATACATATACCATACATATGATACCAAAGGCGCTAATTTCATAAGCTTGACATAACAGGAAATTAAGTGGTTTTTTAAATGGTACATCAAAAATCCTTCAATTTTCGTACAAATTACGGGAGAATCATAAACGTAGGCAGGTCTGCAAAAATATTAGTATTAGTAGGAGGGGAGTAAATCCTATTGTTAGAATGGCTTTCAACAAACTTCTTGTGCGTTTAAGCACACTAGACTTGAAAAGAATAAGAAAAATTCTCAGGTCAGCATTTATCAGTTCTGATGTTAAGTACATCAGTGTGCAGCTTTTAATGTTTTTGTACACAACAGTAAGAGGTTTCCACACTTATAAAAGTAAAAAAAAATAGCATTAAATAATGCTGTTTCATTCTTAAAAATCAAATTCATAATGTTGTTTGTTATGTTTACAACTCCACCACAACTACAGTTTGTATTACTCTAACACTTGTATAATGCTGTTGTAACAAGCAGTGTTCCCGCTGAAACACAGGGTTAACTTTAATATAAAATAATTACAGCATCAAAAAAATACACATTTCTACACTCCATGCAAAAAAATAATATGGTTATCAAATATATGAATAAGAGAACAAAACATAATTCTAAAAAATTGCATCTCAAAGAGTTAAAGAATAGACAAAAAAACTAAATTAATAAACAATATGTTTAAAAAGGTTATGTTTGTGTTTTACATATTGTAAGTTATATAAAATACAATAACGCACAAAATAATTTTACCAGTAAGACACAAATTATACTTACTAGTATGTCCAAATTTCACTACACAGGTTCAGTTACCCATTTTCTGGAAGACTGATAACACTGAACCTAAGTCATGTCAGAAAATGCAATACTGGAATATGTAATATAACCATTTTAATATCTATCTTGCTCTCTATTTACACACACAACACAAATATGCACAAAACACACACACAACACATACAAACACACGCATAAAACACATGTAGAACACACACAACACATACACAACTTGCATACGCACACATACCACACAACACACATAAAACATTCATACAACACACATACACTCTCTCTTTATCTTTCCACAATAAACCCAGATAAAAGATTATTAAATTACCATAGTATAAATACCAGTAATTATCAAATAATACGCTATGCACAAGTCATCTAGAATTAAAGATTATTTTCTGTAGCTGGCCTGGAGGTGTAACAAAACAAGAGAAAGCTAGGAGCAGCAATATATGACTACTAGCTGATACATACACAGTAGACAGCAGATCTGAAGAACAAAGAGTATGGAGCTAGCACTAATAAAGAAGTTGCCGTGTCTCTCAGCCATGGCAAATGCAACGTAGAGGGCAGTGCTAAAGTGGAGAGTGTATGGAACTAGTGCTGATAAAGGGGATCTTCCCATATCTCTCAGCTATGATTAATTTATAAAGATGACTTGTTGGAGCACTAATGAACATTTACACATTAGAAATTACTATACTAAGAACATATAGTATATCTGTCGATAAATATTATCTCATATCAGTGATATGCTCACATGTCAGGGTGATGCTCATGCATTGACCTTGTTGCCTTAAAAACAAACAACTACTCTACAATAAGCGTCACACTACACTACTTCTACTGAACTACAACACATGAGACCAGGGACATTTAAATAAAAATAATAACCAACGACAGAGCTGAGATAACCACAGTGAGTTTATTCATGAAATAGTAAAACACAAAAAAAGCTTCCAAGCATCCAAGCATCCATCCTTCGTACTGAATTAACAACATTGGCATTCTCAAGTTTTACACGACCGCTCATTCTGCTATGACAATTAAATTGACAAATTTTTTTAAATATGAGACCAAGGCTCGTATTTCTAGAAAACCTAAGTACCCACAACTCCTTCAAATTCACCTGGACATAGTCACAAAAACATGCAATATTCCTAAGTGTTGAGTCGACCCAACACACTGGCACCTGTGCATACCAAGCCCACCAATAACTTGCAGTATCTCCGTTTTGACGGCTACCACCCTGACTATGTCAAGAAATCACTACCATATAGTCTCACCACCAGAGCCAAACGCATATGCTCCAATCAAAGTAACCTCAACAAACAGAGTAAACAAATATCTAAAGCCTTCACTGACAGGGGCTACCCTAAAAACTTAGTTCACAACCAAATCTGCCGAGCTGTTACCAACACTGAGACCAAGGCCACAAACATAGATATATGTGTGATTATCCCATATCTTGACAACATGAACAAACTGAAAATTATTCTAAAATCTGGCTACAAAATCCTTGCTTCGTCACCACAAACAAACACTTGCTCCGTAAGCCGCCCAAGTTAATCTTCAGATGCCCACCAAACCTCTGCAATATACTTGTCCATTCTAAACTTTAGCAACCACATCCAACAACCACATCATGACCTCCAGAGGATCCCATTCTTGATATAAACCACACTGTGGTTCCTGTACCATCCGTCAAACCTCCACTTCTTTACCAACATACTTACCAATCACACATATTCCACACTAGGCAGCTACAACTGTGCAACAGAATACCTCACATACCAGCTACAGTGTCTTAGGCTCAAGACTGGAGTATGTTTACAAAGTGGATTGTTGAAGGTAGCAGAATGTCTGGGGCAAGTTACTAAACGTGGCGATGGAGGAATGACTACAGCCTCACGGATATTAAAACACGTCTGCCAGTAGATACGATAAACGGAAGCAAGTTTAATACACTGTGTGTATTTAAGAGACACAAAATGAGGAAAAGGGGGCTGTCTGCTGCCATGTAACCAGCAAAACGCAAGGACGCTGCCACAAATCCTGACCTGCCGTGCTCGACCGTCGTAACTGCGTCTACAACCAGCCTGCCCGGGTTATTACAAGGTGAGAAACATCAAACCATTCGGCACATTAACTGGACTATTTAGATTGCTGTGGCCCAAGTATTAACGAAAGCTCTTCCACGAGTAACTTTTAATGTAACTGAAATGTACAAATAAATAATTTTATACAGTATACTTTTCTAAACAACACAAAACCCTTAACGCTGTGGAATCAATTATAAATCAACTATTAATGATCAGTAAAACCCAACTGCAACAAGTGCAAACATTGCAATGCAGAGTATATAAGCTTCACCACCAACACACTCCGACAAAGAACGAATGGCCATAGAGCAGGTAAAGTAGACTTACTCGACAAACTAGTTGTAGCACATGCTGCAACACGCAAAATAAAACTATGGCTCCTGCTACAACACCAAAGTAGTAAGAGACCTACCACCCTCAAACAATAGCTCAGAAATTAGGTGCTGGGAACTGGCTCATTAATACATAACCAAATCTTGACAACCCCTAAGAACTCAACATTAGATAATTGCATTCGTAGCATCAGATTGCTCTTCAATTTGAATTTTCCCGCCACACCCTAGTCCACTCCCTAGTCGCTAGGGCAACCAAATATACTTCCACTGCGTCATAACTTAATGTTTCTGAACTAGCTGCCTGATCCTGATGAAGCTGGCCTAGACAGCAAAACGTCTCAAAACCGCACAACAATGTGTTTGTCCTTTTATATGTATGCAAGACTACCAAGAAGTACGAGCCTGTGAGTACCTCAATGTTATGTCTATTTAATTGGTTAACCTAGCAGCCAAAGCCATTGTATTTTGTTCGACTGGTGTGACTGATGGGAAGTCTAATCCACGTTTGCAACATTCCACTTTGATGGTACAAACAGTCCTCCAAGGACTGGTTCAGCCCAACACACAAGTCTGCCCCGACACTGGAGCCAAGACACAGAGGGGTGCAGCATTAGGGCAGAGAAAGGATGATATCATTGTACCCATTGCCTTTGCTAGTCAAAGGTTAAACGATGCAGAACTTTGTACGAGTGCTTATGACAAGGAAACCCTTGCCATTGTATTTGGTATGGAGAAGGTTTCCTCATACTTGGAAGAACGCGAGTTTGACCTGTACACAGACAACCAGGTGTTGACTTGGTTGTTAGAGGTCACTTGCAACAATTTGGTAAATTGGGGCGTAGGTGTTTCAAATTATTAAGTATATGTTTAAAGTGCATCACGTGAAAGGCAGCAAAAATGTGGTTGCAGATTGCCTATCGAGGATGTTTAATCCAGAAGAGTACAAGGACATTCTGGAAGAATTTGGATATATAATAGGAGTGTTTTGGGCGACGCTGAGTATTTATCAAGAAATATGGGAAAGGCGCAATCCAATGATCCGGAGTGTGAAAAGATAAAACAGGCCATCCTGAGGGGTGAGGAGGTACCATTTGTGGTTGAGGGGAGGGGGTATTATATTTTACAGGTGAAAAGGCTAGATTTAAACGTTTGGTTGTCCCAGAGGTGTACCGGGAGGCCGTCCTAAAATATTTTCATTCCTCAGTTTTTGGGACGCACATGGGGATTCAAAGAACCTATGATAGATTAAGGGTGCACTTGTATTGGCCCAATGCCAGGGAAAGTGTGAGGCGTTACATTAGGGAATGCATCTACTGTAACAAGTGTAAAGCCGCTCGCAATACCAAAGTAGGGTTATGTTCGGTTCATCAGGTAATGCTAGTATGGTAAATGTTGCATGTAGATGTTTTTGGACCCTTGGTTAGGTCCTGCAAAAGTAATGCATATATATTAGAGGTAGTCGATGTGTTCTCTAAATATACCCTTTTATTTCCTCTAAGGCATGTAAAAGCTGCGGCCATTGTTGGAGTTTTGGAGGAACGTGTCTTTGGCTTATTTGGACTCCCTGTCCAGTTAGCAACTGATATTGTTTCTTATTTTGGGTCTTCAGTATTTAAGGATATGTGCTATCGATCAGCTTTAAAACATATCATACCGAGTCTTTATTTTCCCAAAGGCAATGAGACGGAAAGAATGAACCGCAATTTGAAAATCTCATTGTGTCATTTTATCGCGAGAATCAGGTGGCAAGGGATGAAGACTTAGGCATAATAAATCTGGGTTTTAATTCAGCAACACATTCGGCCACAGGAGAATCTCCTTTTAAGGTTATTTATGGGAGGGAAGTGGTGCACCCTTTGCTTAATGTTTGGGGTATGCCCTCTTTGGTGGAACAGCTTGGTGAGAAAGAAAGGGTCACCGCCAAACTTACTAAGGTCAAAGTTTTTTTTTTTATCAGAGTAGAGTCAATGGGGCTAGAGAATCATCACCCTTCTCTTTGAATAAAATTGTTATGTGCAAAAATTTTAAACATCCCTCAATGGCGATGGTTATTGGTAGTAAGCTGCTTCCCTATTTAGACGAGCCTTTTCATATAATTAAAATCTTGGGACCAAACACGGTTTTGCTGGGGAAGACGAAGGATTTGAAGCCCGTGAGGAAAGCGAACGTCTTTCATCTTAAGGAACTTACTGGTACGGTCCTTAATCTCCATTATGTTGGGTTATTCCCCAAACTGATTTATTATACCTTAAGGAGGGCAGTGCCGACCATCAACTGCAGGATTATGCCTTATCGGATATTTAAGGGGGGGAGGGGAAGTTTGTGCTGCCTTGAGAGGCAAGTGTGTTGTGAACACTGCTTTAGGTTCTCTCCCTTGGTGGTCAATTTGACGATTTGGAAAGAGAAAACTTTCCCCATTTTCCTGAGAGGCCTTAACAGTGTATGCCGGGCGTATTACTGGTTCCGTCATCAGCTGGAGGTGATGGCAATTTATGACGTCAATGAAGAGTGGAGGGGAAGCAAGCCAGGAGGAGCAGTGGGAGAGCTGGATGGTGGAGGCGGGCATTCTTATTTGGATCGTCAGATTGGTTGGAAGTCCGGAATAACTCCGATGAAATAAATGTGTGTTGTGAGTTGAACTTTCCTTCAAACTTATACTCGGCGAATATTCCCGTCCAGAAGAGTATTGACAATAGTACTGGGTGAAGGACGATCCTGGGCTTTGATTCCGCAAAACAGTGGTACCTTGATTGCTCGATTAGTGGATCATGCAACCGAGGGTAACGATGGATTATGACTTCATAGATAATGGGTGTTGCACCTGTGCAACAAGAACATCCAGGATATTGTCTGTTCGCTTCCCCGGAAGCAGCTGTAAGACGCGTCGGCCAAGTTTGAGATACCAATTCGACTTATCACCCCCCAAGGCAAATTATGGAGAAACAATTTCTGAGGTTGTATGGTCGTCAGTTTGGAATTTGTCTTCTTGTGAATTGGCCAAATGCAAGGTACGAAGAGCCTAAAAATGGTCTTTGACATTTTGAATGGCGATTTTGGAGAACATTCCCGATATCTCAACGTTAGGATTTTGAGCAATTTAATTTGGAATCTATGAAAGATTTTTATGAGGCCTCTCGCAATATGAAATAAATAGAGACTATATAGTTTGAAAGGGGTGGTCTTCTTCTCAATTTCTATGTTGGGTGAATTTGAATAGTTTAAAGTGTATGATGAAATGAACGATTAGAGAACTCTTAAGGTTTATTTGTCTTCACGTAGGAGGAAGTAGTGTATTAGGCTTTTGGGGTATAGGTGTAGGGTAAAGGAGAGGGATTGATATTTTATTGTTGTGAGGAAGATGTAGTAACTTTAGATAGGGGCTAAATTTGTGAATCGAATGTATTTTGTATACCGAATAGATTAATAAATTTTCCTCTTTGCATTAAACGAAATCAATGGAAGTGTATTTATACGTTGTCCAGTTCCATTCATATTATGTTATTGATAGTCGTAAACAAGTTGGTGGAGTTGAACCTTTGTTCTGAATGCCACTTGCAGCAATTTGGTCTCCATATGTAGGGGTCCATTTTAACAATGGCCACTGAACAAATTTACGAATTATGAAATTCTGAAACCTTTTCCCTCACTTGTCTTGCAGCACTGACAGCGTGACTTTGTGAATAGATTTCAAAGTCCCAGTGAACCTACGCTGGAGTTTATGGACTCTGTTCTAGCGCATGAACGTCCCTTGAACATGTCCTCCACTGAAGGAGATTAAGAGAAAATCATGGTAGAAAATTTAGCTCCCCACATGTCAGGTGTGTACATTATCTGAGAAGCCGAAACCATTACAGGAACTACGCTGGCTAGCTTGCAAGGTGGAAACTCACTAGGCAGCCACAGGAGAGTATAGGATAGCTCTTCCTTCACCCTCAGGGCATAGAAGACATGAATCTGCCAACAATGTGCAGCGAGTTAAAACACCCAGTTGCCAGACCACCACATGATACGGGTGCTGAAGCAACCCATAGTCAATGCAATAAGAGAGTACATGGGCAAGTAGGTATTATATACCGCCCGTGTCTTACACCCAGCAGTACTGTTTTCACTCTGACATTGCAGGAATTACAGGTACGTAACATGCTATTATACACAGAAGGTGTTGGCATCTGTAAGGCTGCATTTTCTGTGAATTTTCCATTTTCTCAAAACTGCTTCACTTGAAGGCATTGTAGAAAGGTTACATTTTTGTTCATTGGGGCCTCTCGCTACAAACTGAGTCATTTAATACCCAAGAAAAGGCTTGGCCAACCCTATTATCTAACAAAGATGAACTGCATTCAAAACTATCTTTTCACAGATTGCAGATCATCTTGTTATTAAACCGCAGCCTCACTTCCTCCATACTTTTCGTTATTTTCCACAGCTCTGCCCTACTTTTGGTTATTTTAACAAATGATAGAATTTAATTTCAAATTTCAGTAACAAATTTCTCCCTTAAGATGTGCTCCATCCAAAAACTTGCACTATAACTACCTAATTTTTATCAGTAATCATCTTGCAAAATTTGTAACACACATATTTTTACTAAAAAACTGTACAGTAAGAAAACTTTTTGAGACACCCATACATTTGACAATTTGCCACTGAAAACATTATTATTCTTACACTTCAAACTTACATCTCGAGCTTCAAAAAGGATAAGAATTGTCACACCTATTTTCAGGTTATACATAGGCTTACATGTAATAACGATGGTGAAACAAATTATACCTACTCACCAATAACCACAAATAGTAAACTACACTTGTAAAAAATTTTTTTACTTAACTTTAAAACTTTACCTGTAGTCCAGTATTAAGTTAACATGCCTTATTCTGATTGATAATTTTTCTCACCTTTTAGCTTCATTATCGAAGATCTTGCACAGAGGGGTACTTTCTACCCTAGACCTCTCCTTCAAGAGTGCACGTAGTTTGTATGTTTTCCTGAGGTTGAAGTCAGGTTCATGTTCGTGCAAAGGGCTGTGCTTTGTCAGGCTAATAGGTGCACCTTTATGTAATTCCATTGTTGCTCGAGCAGGACAGCCCCGGGGTAAATTGATGCATCTTAACAGTCTGTGAATTAGTTTTCAACTTCTGTAGTAATATTAAGGAAAAATTATTTTTTCAAATTCAATACATATACTACAATTAGTAATGGAATAACAATTTTTTTTGGTACCCGTAAATTAAGGTTCAGTTTAAAGTTAGTTATACAAATGTTACAATCTAAAGTGACCTCTACTTAAGGAGCCACCAAGTCAAGTAATATTAGAATGCATGCCTTTGTTAAAGCACTTTCACACTTAATAATGAACTTCAACAGTATAGTATTATAAAAGGCCTATGTACCTGGCGCATGAACTGTGTTAAAGTGTTTAAATTTTTTTTTATGTGAAATCCCTAAACTTATTCTCAGTATGTTTTTCTGTGAAAAGAACACACAATTGAAACAATGCTTCTATAATTTAAAAAAAGCAGCACCCTGTTAAGAACATAATTTCAGTATCCCTCAAAATGGCTAAAATGACTTGCTTAGACTACAGTAACAACAACAATACCACCCGGATTCATATAAAACCACCAGAAGCATGGTGGACTTCACTACAAACTTAACTTGAATTAAATAGGGCTGCCAGAATTGAGCAAGGAGATTACTTTCGAGTGTGGCAAGCTGGAGCTTATTGCCTCCCTGCCCTCCGAGCACCAAACACAACAAAATACATCCTATACATAGGTCTCTTAATATGATCATTTATTTCTTACCTAGTGATTATTAAATTTTTTTCAGGTACTAGTTTCAGTAATTAACAAATTAGTTATTTGGTTTTTCCTCCATTTTTCTTTCAATTCTCAATTCCAGCCAAATTTTTCTCAATGCTTCGATTCTAGCTTACCTCGATGCTGAGTAGTTATGAAAAATTAAAATTTTAAATGGTTCCATTTTCATTAAATAAATTAAGCTGAATAGGATAATGATATATAATGACTTTATTTAAATTATTTTGAGTTTGAATTCTAACCTTTCTAATCATAATTGTTCACACACACACAAAATATAATTAATGCACTTATCTTTTAGGTCAGAATTATTTTTATCTAGTAGAGGTAGCCAGATAGTGAAAATTAGTAAATGTAGACACGTAGTAAACAAAACTGTTTACAACATAGCCAATTAGCAAAATCCCTGCTTGGATATATTTTTTATAATTAAAAATGGATGTTTAATACATACAAGTAAACCGTAAACATTTTAGACATTGAAAGAAGAAAAAAACGTTTCTATATCACACTAAGAAACTTAAGTAATACTAGGAATGTAACTTACTCAAAATTACACTATGCATATGGCACAACAGAATTAACTTAAATATGTTTTCGTATTTTTATAAGATGGCAATGAACCCACGGATTCTGGCGCACGTGACTAGGCGCAGTGTATAGGCGGTTATAAAAACTCACGAGGTTAGTCTGATGAACAGAGAATCTTCAACTCAAGTTGATTAAAAAGTCGTTCGAGTGAACTATACTAATGTCCTAAAAGTGAACCGAGCTTATTGCTGGGAAGCATTCAATCGCAACCTAGCTAACCTCTGATAATCGATTGAGAATACCTACTTAACTCCTTTGTATCTGTCAAGCAGATGACGAGGCAACTCCAAAATTATCAGATCTGGCAATGCTGTCGTGCTAATCCACCAGGCCGGCCGCCATCAGCACGTCAGCCGTTCGGCGCTCGTATTTTTTTGAGTGAGCTTGTGGTTTCTTTGTGAACACGCTCATTTATTAACTTTGCGACATTAAAAATAGTTTAAGAAATTACAGTAATGGATTATTCGATTGCGAATACTGTGTGAAACTTTCCGTCCCAACATTGAAAGTACCACAGAGCTGTTCGTATTTGTATTAGTGCTTTTATGGTAAAATTCCGGACTGTAATGAACTTAGGCTGGATTCAACATGGAGCGAACCTAAAGTGAATGTGGACTTAAATGTGTTTATCTTAAAATTTTCGATCCAGATTGTCACGTAAACATAGACTGAATCCGTGTCTCGAGACATCTCTTTGCAAAACATTGAACTACAGAACAAATAACTGTCAAAAAAGCAAGTGGCGAATATTTGTTTAATATTTTGTTTGAATTTGTTCATCAGAATATTTATTTCGATTTATTTGGCATTCCCCAGTATTTTTAACAACATAAAACAGTTATATTTAGCTAGCCCAGGATGATTCTAACCCTCACATAACCAAAGAAACAATTCAATATGGCGTCTGCTTAGTTTTCTTTCAGTTGTCTGATGGGTGTTTAAAGTAAATGTTTCAATCCGGATTCTACGCTCCAGTCCCCTTCGCCAACTGGACTGAATTACTCACTCCACTCGTACTTCAGTCCGGTAGGAAGGTGTTTAAAGTAAAATTTAAATCCAGATTCTTGCTCTAAACGTAGTACAAGTTGTGCAAGTTCTGTACAAATGTTGTCTAAAACAGAATGTTAATCCCGGCAGTTAAGCCTAATTATTTTGGTCTTAACAGTGATGTATATTTTTGAATGTGAATTTTATTAGTGCATCCATATGAGTACAATGATTTTATTTCACGTGCATTTTGTTTGCGTGTAGGTCTATGTTGTATTTGTCTCTTTGACCACACTCCATTTTCTAGCGTGTGAGAACAAAAGTGATTTATTTCAGCGATGAATCATCAAGGTTAGCCATTACGAACAGCACGTGTCTAGGGATTATGAACTGACCAGTAAGCTTGTTATTTATTTAACACATTTCGAAACTGCTGTTGAGATTGAAATGGAAATGTTACAAAAACTTGTTACGCCAGTTTATTAAAACTTTTAAAGTCAGTTTATTATTATCGTCATAACAGATTGTAATATTCTTTCAAGGTTAGTGTCTTAGGAAATGTATACAGCAATTTAAGTTGTTGTGGTCGCAAAAATATGTCTCGTGAAAGACGTAAAATTTAAATGCCCTACCCAATCATTAAAATATCCCAACAGAAGTATCTTATCAAAATAAATAAATGAGAAGATTGAGAGAATCAAAATTTATAGAAATGCAATTTTCCCTCAATTATTGATTCTTTCGATACCAGCACAAATCTGGGGAATCTCGGAATTGAAGGATTGAAAATCCTATTCCTAGTTATTAAATTAATTAATTTGTGGTTAGAGTAATTTTTTTCTACACTAATTCCAAGGTAATTTATGGTTCTTACGAAGTTATATTTAGTATTGCATATACTCTGGACCAATAGTTACTTTTTTTTTTTACAAAATCGTGAGTTAGTAATCGGCATTTAGTGTATAGTCGATTGGAAAGAACAAATTAACAGTTATATTTATTTAATGCTTAAAAATAATGTTGTAAGAAGGTTTCTGGCTGGCACAGGAAGGAAGTTTGTATAGTATGCGCTGGCGGTGGTCTACCCCACAACCCCTCCCTCTCCAACATTCAAACAGGGACATGTCGCACCACGGGGGCTCTGGACAAGGAAGGAACCCTATCTTTTGTTTCGCGAGGCTGTGCCTCCAGAGCTGTTCGAAAAGGAATAACGAGCACATTTGTCTTGCTCTGAAAGGAAGGGAGGGGGAAGCTGCCCCAAGTGACGCTGGCCTATGACCACCCAGGAAAGGGAAGAGTAGGGGGCAGCCAATCAGGGGCCATTTTGTAAATTAAGTCAAATATTCACGTCTATAGTTAATATTTAAGGGTTTATGTAAATATGTGTGAAATTGTTCATGACTTGTATAATAATGGTAAAATGTTTTGTTATTTGTGAGAAAAATTGAAAATAAGAAAAATAAACGGCATAGTTGTCGGAGGAATAGCTGATGGTTCGGAGCGAGGAGGCGTGGCGATGTGACGATACAGCTCTGGAATTGGCTGTCAGGTTTTGGAGCAGGGTCGTGTCGTTGCTTGCAGGAAGCGCATGTTTTTGCGGGGCCGGGCATCCCGAACGGATGTGATCCGCGACGACCCTCGGGAATTAGGATCTGAAGTAGGCCTATCTTGAGACATTCGTGTACTGGACCAACCAGAGCACCGCAAATTCCAGTGTTTGGAATTTGGCGGAACAAATGTGACGATTGAGCAGATTTTATATTTATAATACCTGAACGGTATATCATAAACGGGGACGTCTACGAATTGTTCTTTTTGGAGTAACGTGAGTCGCGCCTCCTCGTAAAGACACTGACGCGATGTCCGGTAGCTTGCCATGTACGGAACTCTGACTTTAATTCAATCATTCATAAATTCATATACTTATATAAGGAACTATCCACCAGTGATATATTTACCTATGTGAACGTAACAAGTTTGTGAAAATATTAAAGCTGAGTTAGTACTGTTTATAATAAAAAAAATTGGGAAAAGGAAAAAAAATATTTTTGTAATAAAAATGTACTCTTATCTACTTACTGACAATGTCCCCTAGCTCAAAGTACAACACACAAGCCCAGACTCTTCACAACTGCAGGCCTTAGCATTCCCTCCCCCTGCTCCTCTCACCAACCATCACATCACACGATACAGCTGTATCAATACGGATCAGGTATAATATAGAAAATTATATATTCAAACCACAACTCTCATTTTTTTCATTAAAAGTAAAAATTAATAAAAATAAAAAATTAAAAGGTGAGAGTACCCAATTAAATAATTAAAGCAACTTATTAGTGTAACAAACAAACTCAAGAATAAACTTCTGGGTTCTGGCAGCCGTCTCTTCACTTTTATCTGGATAGCAAGAACAGTGAATGTAGAGATGAAACATTCGTTTACAGTCATAACAGTCACCTGAGCAAGTGTAAACAACAAAGGACTGCATGCTAATGTCCACATATAAAGTATTTGAAATGCATATAATCAAAATACAATAAATATTTGTATAATGATATTAGACTCATTTTGTATATTCATCAAATATAAAGTCCTCCCAAATGCATACATTTAATTTAACAACATTTATTTAAAACATACGCACTGGTGACAGCCACTTTGCCCAACAGCACAAATATACTGTACTTCATGGTTATTTAAAAGTGTAGCATTTTCAAATAAAAAAATGTACAGGCCATATTTTAATGTATTTTTCCTTCATATTGAATTTAAAAACCTAAATCAAGAAGCATTTTTGTAGAGAGTGAGGTAATTTGCATGGAGGACGTGTGACTCAGGTAGTAAAATACAGTGATTGCAGATAACAGATTATCCAATATTATGTTAACAGTTGTTCATATTCATAATTTAACTAGCAGCATGACTGTTTTGTAAATAGATTAATGAATGCAACCATCACATTATGAATCATGCAATGTACACAGGCATACAGGAGTCATTCAAATATGATAACAGCATAGGTCTTGACAAAACAAATGTAAGTATAAAATAAATTTAGAAACCTACAAACGTAAGCACTTCTATGTACTTATTAGGCCCGTTCTACAATGGCACAGTCTGTAACGCGTAAAATGGAGGCGGACTGAGTAAAACCTTCCAAATTGAATCTTCAAAACGACGTATGCGTAAAATGATAAGCGCACGGAAGAAAATAAGAAGTTGGTCAGCTCCCAACTCTTCCGTGTCTGTAACTATGTGCAGCCAATAGGAGAAAAGTAAAGTTTTACGTAGTCCGCTTCCGTGTTACGTGGCTCCGTTCGTGCCATTGTAGAACGGGCCTTAAGAGGAGTATGGGGCATTCCAGTAGAGTAAGCCCTCGTTTCAAATTGTTGTGTTACTGTAACATTCATACTTAGATGCTGTACAGTCATTTGGGGAAACTTTGTACTTAGTCTTTTGTATCACCAGCCTAGTTTAAGTTCAAATGCAGTAGTAAAGACTTCATTAATACTCTTGTGTTCCTGATGGATAAATTTGTTGTACTGCAATTTGCATAGTAGTTGAAGGCAGTGAAACCATTTTATAAATAAAAATGTGCGGCACACTGTTACCCCAAAAAGGTACAAAGTTACTCCAAATGACTGTAATTCACTGAACATCAGCCTCTTATTAGTTTACAATTGTTTGAAACCTGCTGTTTTTATTGAGCTTCATATTATAGATAGTGTGCTATCTATCCGCATACCACTTCCACCATTGTTCTACTAGGTGAACAAAATATTGAAAAAGAATGTGGTCACGTTTCTTGAGCTTGCTCAGGAAGATAGGATGGAGGTATGGAAGGTCAAGCAAGCCCATCTCAGCAAAGCAGCAGTGTTACCAACATCTGTCACATAGTCCGAGCAAAAAGTAAAGAGAGCGAGTCAGTCTTGAGATGTTTACTAAATACTAACTCACAGCATGTTCGAGCTAAAATATTTGACCATTTACAATGCAGACAGCAAAACTATTGGTCACCTAATTGAGTGTTGCGATACAGAGAAAGTTTCTGGAAGACACAGGCCCCTTAATCACTCCGTTACTACACAACAAGCAACAGCTGCAGACAAGGAAATAAGTAATGGCAATATGTAAACCATAAAAGGAAACAAGTACATTAAAGTCAACAGTTAAGGTAGTCGCCTACCTGCGCGTTAGAGGCTCAGAAATGATGGAGACAAAAGGGCAACCTTGAAACATGCATCAAATGTTTCATCGCCTCAATGAGCCAAGCTCTGAAATAGCATGCAAGGTTCCTGCCAAAGGGTTTTTACTACGGGACATTAAGTGGTGACCATATAACTTTATTGATGGAAAGTCTGTGGCAAATTTCAGTGCACATCACAATATCCGAGTCTCACATACATACGGTTAATACATTTTGAAGTATGGCAGTCTGAAAATGCCGATTTTAGCCATGTTGGAGGGCTTAAGTGTTTTAATCAGCATAGCGTTTCCACAATGAGGTTTCGATCTTGTCTGAAATTTGTTTTCTTTTCGTATGTTGGCATAATGGACACACATGGAATTGTTTCGTAGAAAAAACCTCTTTACAAACACACTGCAATGAATTTGAAGCGTGAGGTAGGCGGCCGTCTTGAAAGAAAAAATATGTACACGAGTGTAAATTGAAAGGCAAGTAGCAGGAAACAGATTGATTTGTACTTAGTTCAATACACAATTCAGAACTTTTATGCTGACAGAAACTAACTTTGAAAAAGCTGCTGTGTGTGCTGCAAACAGAAATTAATTTGCGTTAAGAATAAGAAGAAGAAAAGGACATTTCAAAGTAACTCAAGCAACTAAGGATTAGGACACATTATGTGTTAAAAAATATTTATTGTTAATGCAAGATACATTTTACAGAGGATCATTATGTTGGTAAGTCAAATTAACGTTTTACTGTGCCTTCTCTTCCCCTAGCTTTGGTTGTTCAAAATTAAGAGAGCATTTAATATTTAACCTTTGGAAAAAACACTGGCTGTTAACGCATATAACTTAACATATGTGAAGAAGGCTAGGTGAACCAATTAAATAAATAGACAGAGGGTTGAGGTACTCACAGGCTGATATTTATCGATAGTGATATACACATAAGAAGGATGAACACGTATTGTAGTGCAAGTGCGCATACCGAGTAATGGTGGCGGTGGAAGCATGGTTGGTTGCCCGAGCAGCCAAGGAGCAAACTAGGGTGTGGTAAGGAAATTCAAATTGAGGAGATGGATGTGTGCAAGTGTATTCTGGTGCAATATTCATAATTATCTGATGCTGAGACCTAGGGGGTTGTTAAGATATAGTTATGAATCTGTTAGCTAGTACCTATGGCTTGTTTTGTGTTTGTTCTGTGGCCATTCATTCTTTATCAGAGTGTGTTGGTGGTGAGGTCTAGGTATTCTGCATTGCAATGTTTGCACTGTAATTGGTATTTATTAGGTTTTCTGTTTCAATATGAGATATGTATACTAATTAGTAAGTCTGCTGGTGAAAGAATTGAAGGGTTAAGGAATGGCGCAGGAACGACAGCGTGGTTTATTGCATAGGTGGGATCCTCTTGGGACCCTAGTGGTGTAAAAAGATGTACCAGTTTATTGCATAGGTTTGGTAGGCATCTGAATATTAATCTGGGAGGTTTAGAGAGAAGTTTTTACAGTAGTTTGTGGTGTAGAAGCAAATATTTTTGTGACCAGATTTGAGAATGTTTTTTCAGTTTTTTTCATGTTTTCATGATGTAGGACAGCGATGGCCAACTGGCGGCCCGCGGGCCAGGTCCGGCCTGCGGCACTGTTTTATACGGCCCGCGTAAAATATCAGCCGAGAAGGGAAAATTTGCGACGGCTGTAGAATCGTCAGAATTATTAGATTTTCAAAACTGCCGAATACACTGTCGCAGTACATTAATTTAATTGCATTACACTCAGTACACACTATGCAAGTGTCATGTATCCAAATAAATATTATTTCTAAACGGAACACAGCTGCCGGAGTATTAATCATTACGAACCGTAGACATATTGCGCTACGTGCGTGGTCCACTATATCGACTGAGCCAGCGAGCGGACGTCTACGTATTTCGAATGTCGCGAGATAGAGTGCAGCACCATGGCATATCCGGGCATCCGGCATCACAGAGTAGCATGGCGGCGCGCGGTACGTAGCAAATGTAGTTATTTACGTTTACAATTAGTAGATTATTTGAAGTTGTAGTTATTTTAAAATGTTTTCCAAGTGTAGAAAAGTGGACTCTGAAAACTGAGTTTTCAAGGAAGAATGGGAATACAAATATTTGTTTGTACTCAATAAGGACACGAAGCCTCAGTGTTTAGTTTGCCTTCAAGTGCTAGCTGTGTTAAAAGAATACAATCTCAAACGGCACTTCCTGTCAAATCACCACCAAAAATATGAAAATTGTTCAGGCGAGTCAAGAAAACAGCTTGTTGAACGACTGAAAAAAAAAAGATTTCTCAGCAAACGAGTATATTTACAAGTGTGTCAAAAAACCAAGAGGCATGTCTTTTGGCCTCGTATGTTGTTAGCTACGAGCTTGCGAAAGCTAAAAAACCATTAAGTGATGGGGAATTCGTCAAAAACTGTGCAATTAAAATGGCAGAATCATTTAATGAAGGTAAGGTGACAAAAGAATTTAATTCTGTATCTCTGTCAAAACAAACTGTTACTAGGAGAGTTGAAGATATTAGCAATCAAATATCCAAGAACCTAAAAGGTGCTATTTCTGACTGCTTGTATTTTTCGTTAGCTCTCGACGAAAGCACAGAG
>PNEQ01031247.1:25836-38805 GCA_003012365.1 Medauroidea extradentata
CATTGCATTATACATCAGGAGGCATTGTGTGCTAAATCAGTAAGTTTGTCAGGCACAATGGCTACAGTTGCCAAGATCACAAATTTGATAAGAGGGGGAAACCGTTCCTTAACTCACAGAAAATTTTTGTTATTTTTAGAAGAATTGGAATGTGCTTATGGTGATTTGTTATTACACACGGAAGTTAGATGGCTTAGTCGAGGAAAGTGTCAGATTTTTTGAACTGCGGGATAAAATACTTTCCTTTTTGCATGACAATGTTCCACATTCAACAGACCTCCAGGAAGCACTGAAGAGTAATGATTTCTTGAAAAATTTAGCATTTCTTACAGATATCACCCAACATCTGAATATTTTGAATTTGCAGTAGCAGGGAAGAAACCAGACTGTTTTCGAAATGATGGGTTTTGTTGATGGATTTCGAAAAAAACTTGAAGTATTTAAGTCTGCTCTGGAACAAAATGACCTCTTTCACTTTCCAAGCTGTAAGAAGCTCTCAGATGACCAAGAAAGTGTTACTTTCGTTCAGTTTGTGGACAATATTAACCAACTGGCTTCAGAATTCGACAGGAGATTTCAAGATTTTGAAACATTTCGTCCTAGTATGGAACTTTTTAACAATGCTCTGAAGTGCAACATTCAGTGTCAGCCAAGAGAGTTGCAGCTAGAACTCTGTGAACTCCAGTGTGACCCCTCTGTAAATACGTCCACAGCAGCTGGAATAGAGTTTTGGAAACTGCTTCCGCATGAACGTTATCCTTTGTTAAGGAATTGGGCCCTGAAACTGTGTTCAATTTTCGCGAGTACATACATTTGCGAAGCTGCTTTTTCAGCAATGAAGCAAGTCAAATCGAAGACCAGGAATAGGCTTTCCGACGTGGTATTATCACATTTGCTTCGTGTGGCAACATCAAAAATGCAGGTGGATTTTAAGTCATTGGTGAACAGTGTCCAAAAGCCACAGTGCTCTCACTGAGAACTCAAAAATAATAAGTGTATTTGTAAAAAGATTCTGTTTTTTTATTCTAACAAGGTTTATATTTTAAAATGGAAACAGTTTAACTTTTAAATTTATATTTTGCTTTTTAGCATGTTGGAATATGGTTCATAAGTAAATTTTAACAGAATATAATACTATAAAACTTGTTTCTTGTTGAAATTATATAAAACTGTGAAAAAAATTAAGTTAATTTGTGGTTTGGCCCCCAAGTGTGTTTTAAAGTAATCTGTGGCCCCCGAAGTTGGCCATCACTGATGTAGGACAAAGAGAGGTATATCTGTGTTTGCAGCCTTGGTTTTTATCCCTGTGTTGGCAGATTTGGTTATTAATTAGGTTTTAAAGGTAGCCTCGGTCAGTGAAGGCTTTGACTATTTCTTCGTACTGTCCTTTTTCTAAAGTTTCATGCTGTACGAACCTAGGGCTCAACCATAGATTCTCCTTGAAAGGAATTCACCACTACAACAGAGCAGAGTGTGAAAATTTAAACAAGATAAATTTCTTTTCTGTCTCACGCATAAAGAAAATACGTCATGTAGGGGTGTGTCATCGCCACGTGTAGCAGTAAAACTGAACGTAACTTATATCTAATCTGTCCTGGCCACTAAGACTTCAATAGTATTTACCATTCTATTTCAAACTAGATAAAAAAAGAAGTAACAGAAATGCAAAGATAAGCAAAAGCAAAATCTTGCCGACCTGTTGAGCATGAAAAACACCCTAATTCAACAACCTATCAACACTGTTGTGAATGCATTTAGCAAAATATTCTAAGAATCAGAGATATTTACTCTATAGAAAGTGTCGAAATGCAGCATCATTCCATGTCGAACACCTGTCCTGGACATAGTTTTATCAGTGAAAAATGCCATATACTGTACGTACAAACAATCTAGCAATCAGACAGGACTGAGTTCCATTGGTACGGTCAAACTGAAAAACTTCATGTGGCCCATGAAAACCGAACATCTTCTGATGAACTTATAGCCATCTGAACACTTAATGCTGATGCAGATGTTGTACATAATCATTCCTGCTGACAAAGGCATAGTTACTGTTATCACAAAACAGAATATGAAAAGAAAATCTCTGACCTAAATACAACTGACAAATATGTGGAGCTTAACAAAGAATCTTGTGCCAGCATTCAACGCAAAGTATACCAGACTCTGGAAAGTAATCAGAAGAATGAGAAATGCTCGCAGTATCCAGTGCTGGGAAGCCACCGCCGACCCTAGTTTATCCCCACACACGTCAATGCACCCTACCCTGATGCCCCATATTTTTAAACCTACATAAACTCTTTCTTGGTTATTCCTTTGCTCCCTGAACTGAGGGCAACAATATTTGCATAATTCCATGTCAGTTCATCCAGGGTATGTAATCCAAGTTTTTTGATTCTGATAAAAATTGGTTCATTTGTTTGGTAACAAAATGCCACCAAAACTCTAAAATTTCAGATTTTTATCTCGAATACTTCCTGAGACATTGAAGGTTCAACTGTAACCATTTTAAGACTAAAACAGTTAGTTATTATAGAATAAATTGGTCAGTCTCTGTGTTTCCAAGCTTTGAACTTCACTGTAATACCAATACATATGGAAAAATACACTTTTTCTTATGTGAAATTTCTCAGAGAATTTGAATTTGGCCACAGGATTTTCATATATAGAATAGTTTGTAAGCTATTACAGAAAACTTACATGACTGATGTTTCAAATTTCATGTGTGTCCTTCATTGCAAAATATACTGTATCTCAAAAGGCAGACCTTGTGGGAAAATGAGGTTGGCACTACATGAAAGAGGAAAAGATTTTCTTTAAGATACACAAAAAAAATTAAAGGCATTTTGCTGGCAACATGTAATGTACTTAATATATGCACTACAATGCTATATGTACATTAACACATCAAAGAAATTTCCTAAAACAAAATAATTGACAATGAATGAGAATTGATACACACAATCCTCAATTTCTAATTACCAGTGTGCAGTGCCTTTCTGATAAAGTTTCTATTCAATTTCACATTTTCACAAGTCTTCTTTCAAAAAACTATAAGATCGTCCAGAACTGATTGTTGATGGTGCCTGCAAAATGCTGAGTATGTGTGCACAAGGAACCCAGCAGACATCCTCTTGAGGTGAAGACCAGTAAAAAGAAGCACTTGGACCTGAAGGGTGTATGAAGTTCACTTCTGACTTGTTAATGTTGTTTACTACACCAACAAACCATTTGTTGTCGTACACACAAGACACATAGCAACCAGTATATAGGTTTGATACAGTGTAACCAGGTTATTTGCTAGCTGCTATAGCAAAACTGTGAACTAAGGAATATGTATCATCCTGACTTGTTTTCTTCATTCCTATCTCATACTGGGATATTGGTGAAGCACTATGAAACCCCCTTGTACCCGGGATTGTCTTTGCCAGAATATATCGTTGTTGTAGATGTGAACGAATGTCATCCACGTCACTCTTGTCAATGTAATGAAAGATAATACCTGTAATGTTTTCATTACAGTAGACAAACATCTTAGACACTGATGTAACTTGGTCTTTGAATGGTCGCTGAAGACTAGCTTTTGACGTTAGTCGCTTGATAGTTCCGCCAATTGCATCACAAGAAGATTTGCCATGGCTTGTGGCAAAGAATGACCACGAAGCTGTGAGTTTAAAATCCTGTGTGTGATTGCATAAATTGAAGATATTCTTGCAATTCTTGTACTGAGCAGCACATCCATCACTGAAATAATTTATGTGTTTTACACGAGGCAGGTGATTTTTAACATAAACAACTATTTCAGACTGGATTTTGTACACCATGGAAACATCATGATCCAAGTAATTTGACAAAAACCAATAGCTGCTTGTTTTCAAACTAGTAGCTTTATCTGAATGTTTGTAGTAAATGACTACTGGATGAACTGAACAGTGACTATTAGTCCAATGGTATTCTTGGGATACATTTTGAATAAGAAAGGAAACATTTTCACTGAAATCCAATAAAGCGATAACATCTTCATCATGCATTGATTCTTTCAGCTGCTTGAGGTAGCCTGATTGTTTCTTTGTGATAAAGGAATGGGGTATGAGAAGTTCCAACTTTGATACTAGGATTTCCATAAAGTCATCTACATTTGAGGCAAGAGTTTGTAATTGCGTTCGGTCTGTACTGACCAACTGTTGGTATTCAATCACATAATCTGGA
This sequence comes from Medauroidea extradentata, assembly GCA_003012365.1. Taxonomy (NCBI): domain Eukaryota; kingdom Metazoa; phylum Arthropoda; class Insecta; order Phasmatodea; family Phasmatidae; genus Medauroidea; species Medauroidea extradentata. Next base: position 30,046 of record PNEQ01031247.1, read on the forward strand.
TCATAGTCTAAACCATGACATAGATGCTGCTTTAGAGTATCTGGAGGACATTGTTCACACTGTCTTAGCATACAAACAGGATTTCCAATGTCACACACAAGATACAAAAAAAGTGAACTATACTTTTCACCTACACCAAGACAATGCAGAAGCAATTCAACATTGTGGTGTATAGAGCACACACAGACTAAATGTGTTCCAGAACTTCCAGCTAAAACACACCATTTCGGGTGCACCATGCAAAACTTTGAAAATCCTACCTTGAGAAATGAATAATTCACCTTAAAAGAACAATACAGTTAATGCAAGTTCCATAGCAAAAGTCTTTTCTGTTTGTAAACATTTTTGGAAATACTGATTATCTTTCACTCCTGGCATTTGTCTGAAAAACTAATTGTACTGATAGAAATCTTGAATGAGTTGCAGTCTCTTCTGGTAACTTCTTCCCACCAGTGGGATGAAATAATTTACAGATTCTTTTTTCTTGTTAAGTTGTCTTGCTTGTCTTACCATGTACTCAGAAACACCAAATTCTTGTGCTGCCTTGTGTCTGAACCATGATTGAAGGATCAGTGCGAGAATCTGTAGTTTTCTTTGTCTATTCACCGCAGGCAGCTTGTGCTTCATTAAAGTCACCAAACGGTCCAAATCGGCAGCCTTTTGTTCCACTTCCCGCTTCCGTATTTCTGTACTTTCACTTGTTGATGTGGCTGGAACTTGAACACCTAATACTTTGGATATCTTGTTTGCTACAGCTGTTGATTGATACTTCCTGCACTTTACGTTTCCCGTTACTTCCTTTTGAATGTTGTGGTACAGCATGCAGTTTAATTGACGACTGTTGCAAATATTCCAAACTTTTGTCAAGTAACCTATGACTCTTTTCTTTTGATGCTTTAACCTCTAAACCCTCAATGACATCACTTTCAGATGATTCTGAAGAAATCTGTACAGCTACCTTTTGCACATTATATAACTTATTCCTGCATGAGGAGCACAATTTTTTACCAGGAATTAAATGAAGTTCTTTGTCTGCTGCTTTTCTGTAGCAATGTAAAGATATTTTGCGCAAAGAACGCTTTACTGGAACAATATGCACTTTCATTAGATCACAGCATGATATCTGAAACATTTTGTACTTTTTGAGATAAAATGATTCATGATGAAAATGTATGGTGTGAAGATTATGTTTTGATATACCTGTCCTCAGCACAAGAAGAGTTTGATTTTTTTCGGAAAATGATTCCCATTTTTTTATTCCTTTTGTTTTAATATAACATTCTTTATGGCAGTCTTCATTCCTACCCATCCCTACAGAATAGAATTCCAGTTTGGTAGTACTGGTAGTCATTGTTGTTCTACAAACTTAAAATAAACACACTCTTTCCACTAACATTAAGTTGACAAGTATTGTAACCAACAAGCCAGCAGTGTAAGCGGTGCAGGAAGACTGGCCTGCACAGTGTAGTATGCACATGCCTCATCTCTTGACACTTATCTTTTGACGCCTAGTGTGGAGCGGGCAGTCTGTCGGCGAGGGCGCGATGGCTGGGTGGCAGCGTGCTTCTCTCAAGGATGCACTCCAGAAGCGTCGACCGCCGTCTTCCTCGTCTGACTCTCCCCACCTCGTAAGGATATACTGTGAGGGAAACTAGTGCTGCACTGGAGGTTGCGTTTCTACAGCAGGTGTAGCCACAGGTGGATGGGAGGAAGTGGCAACATTGAGGGTGCTGATCCCCCGGATGGGAGAGCATGAAGGCGCCGAGGTTAGGAGTGGCGTTGGAGGGGGTCCACAAGACGAGGATTGGGTTGAGACGGAAATGGGTATTAAGGAGGGAGGTACTAAGTAGGCCTGAGCGAATGCCAGTTTTTTTATGTGAAGCGAAGTGCGAAGCAAATACTTACTATTCGTGCGAAGCCAAATCGAATAGTGGATAACTTTGCGTGCTATAATTTAAAATACTAAAATTTGTAATTCTTAATTTTAAACTGATTTTTGCAGTCAAAAACACACAAAATATTTTAAAAAGGGTACTTAACATTTATAAAGTAAAGCTAAGTGTATTAAATTTTGTATTAGTAAACAAAGACAATACACTGAACAGTTAAAATCCATGTGTCCTGCAAAATTAAAGTCGATATATTTTTAAAAAATGTACTGAAGAAATATTACGAGAGTATTAACGTACTACTTGTTTATTAGAAATAATTATATCAAACATTCAATAAACTGAATCTGAATAGTAACAAATTCACTTGTAGTCTTACAGTTCCAAATTGGAATTTAACAATTTGGATTAAAAAATTGCACAACGGACTCCTTACAAATTATAGCCATGCTGATAGTTTTAAATTACGAAAGTACACATACATATGTTTACAATGAAAAATATAAATGCACTTGTGTTCACTAGTGTTAATGATGATACTGTAATTCACAGTACACATTGTTTAATGCAAATAAAAGAAGTAAAAGAATAATACCAAGTATGCATAGTGCTTCAGAAAGTTTTGCACTTCCAAATTAAATAATACGTATAACTGATAAATGGTACATTTTCTTGTAAGCCTTATGAATATTGCTGGAATTTAACAACCAAGTTAAACATTTTCACCACAGCTTAAAAATAAAGGCCATGGATTGTTCTGTACTAGTTTTACATTATAAAGAAAAATGGGTGAACAAAAAGTTTACTTATTCTTCAAATTAGCATGTAAAAATACTAGCTGCTCCACACGTTTGGGCAAGAGACTTTCCCTACGACTACTGACCACATTTCCTGCTGAAGAGAAAAGTCTTTCCGAAAATACTTGAGTTGCAGGAATACCTGAATATTTTACAGCAACCTGTGCTAGGTGAGGATATTTGCTTCTGCCATGACTTTTATTTATTTATTTATTTATTTATTTATTTATTTATTCACAACAAATTTACAGAGGGCAAAAACAGCCCGAAGGCCTTGAACTTTACCCCCATAAACAAACAACAGTCAGGGGAACACAAATACATAAAAAAACAACATAAAAACAACATAAAAACCACAAAAAACAACATAAAACAACATAAAAATAAACATAAAAAATAAAAAATAAAAATTAACAAAATTAACAAAAGATAATTAAGACAACAACAGCATAGAAAGAAAACAAGGAAACATTGGACAAAGGGAGCGCACTGTCACCGGGAATGGAGTCGAGCTCACTGCAGAGGAGAGGACCCTCGGGACTGCTTTTCGGTCCCCTCCACTCATTTCTTCAGTGGCTTCTGCAAGCGGTTTTAAAATCTCGGCAATACCTTCTGCTTGCTTCCACTCTGACAAGGAAAGCATTTCTGTAGAGTTTGATTCTGCATGTTCAGCTACCAGAGCAGGTCTCTTCAGCACATTTTGGACAACCTCCAGCTTTTGCATGTTCATCTGTGCTTGAAGATTGTGCAGCTGTTTTCTGGCAGAACTGCTTCGACGGTAATGGCCAACAATAGCTCTTGCTTTGGAAAGGAGAGTTTGTGTTCCTGCACATTCCTTCTTTGCATCTTCAATTGCTAGCTGAAGTGAACGGGCAAAACAGTTACGTGCTTTTTCGTGAAACTAAGAAGAACACGCTAATTTATAGTTCGCTGCATTATCAGTTATACAAAATATAGGTACAGTGGCATTTTCAACAGAAATGCCACAGTCACACAAAACTGACTTAAATGCTGTAGCAATGTTGACACTAGTGTGAGATACCTGAATTACAACATTACTCATGGCAAATGAAACCAGAGAAAAATCGGGCCTAAGATAGTGGCACGTCAGACTAATATAGCTGTCAGTGTAACGAGAAGTCCAGCCATCCGATGTTAGTGATATGGCTGAAAGTGATGAGAGGTCTGCAGCAAGCATTGACTGAAGTGCCTGTTTAGTTTCTTCGTAGAGGACTGGGACATAGCGTTCAGAAAATGTTGTCAAACAAGGTAGGCCTACTTGGTAAGTTGGGGCTACATGCCAATTGGCCATCAGTTCTTTGAAATCCTTCCCTTCTACAAAGACGTATGGCAGCAACTCCGTTACCAACATTTTTGTAATTTGTTTCGTTATAGACTGAGCTCTGGGGTCACTTGGTGGCATTTTTGTGGACTTCATGAATACGTATGAAATGGTCGGCTGTTGTAAGTTTGAATTTGTAGTTTCTCTTTTTTTGGGTTTGGTTGTGCTCTTATGGTGTCCTTTTTATGCTGCACCATTTCATGGTATAATATTATAATGCTGCATGTTTGGCCTGCAAGTGGTTTTGTAATGTAGTAGTTGTACCTGAAACCAAACCAGAATACAAAGGTAATTAAGTGTGTGTGTGATGTGTTTGTACAAATGTTTGATAGAAAATAGACATGTATAGGTTGTACAGTAATTTGGGGAAACTTTGTGCTTTTACATGGTAAATATTAAGGACAGCTACTCATCATGTACCGGCCAAACCACTGAATTTAGAGGTAGTCCTATAGCTTACTTATGAGAAATGTTTCTATAGATTTTAGAAGTAGTCCCATGTAAAAAAAAGTCAGGTTACTTTAAGTAGGCTTAGATTAGATTAGTAAAGGTGAGGTAACCTAACCTAAAAAATTAAATTTTAAATACGTCTAAGCCAACCTTAAATAACCTTACAAAAATTTAAACAGGACTACTACTAACATTTGTAGAATAATTTTTCATCAATAAACTACTTCTAAACAATAGTTCTGCCGGTACACAATAAGTAGTGATTCTTAATATTTACCCTTTACATTTTGTTTTAAACTAAGCTTTCATCACGACATTTACAATAATCTAAATAGGTTAGAGCATCTGGATTGGGATTATTCCGTCAAGTTTGGAATAGGATGTATCAAAAGTCTGGATTGAACAACCAATATATACATACGTTAAATTATTTTGTCTCGCATAGTTGTTTACCTCATAGCGTTTCAAGCTGCAGTTTGCAGGAGTTACATATCGTAACACTGTCGCTGTTGTCCACTTTAGTGAAATAATTCCACATCATGCTAGTATCTCTTCTTTTGGGTGTTGTTTCAGAGTTTAAATCGGACATTTCCGTTGCTACACTTCACGTACGGTAGCGACCAAACACTTGTGTTGTTTATCTAATTAATTGACTGAACAAAGAAATGACTGTCTGTGTCGAAATAATTGTATCGATTATTATGATGTATAGATTGATTGTCGAACACAACGTACAGAGCGACCGATTCTAAACACGCGCAGTATTATTTTTGATACGAGGAATGAGATAAATTATATGTTACGAATTATTCGAAACTTGCAAATAATGGAAACAAAATCAACAGGAATCGAATATTACATGAAACTTCGATTCGATTCGCATTTGCGAAGCTTTGCACAGGCCTAGTACTAAGGAATTCTGATCCACCGGGTGACTGTAATGCCAGCTGAACAATGGCATGGCCGTTTAGCGGTGTGCCTCGTTGAACAGAGACGGAAACTTCCCTCTGGATTCAGTACACCCCTGTCACAGGATCCCTAACCTCCAGTGCCTTCTGTACCAGCTTAGCAAACTCCTGTCTGGCCCTCAACTTCCTACCTGACCTCTTAGGCATAGCCTGACTGTGACTCGGGTGAAGAAAAAGTGGTAAGGGCTAGCTGATTGTTGGTATCCATTATCCTGTAGGATTGCCTGCTGTGGCATGCAAAGCTTTAATGCGGCAGAACTATTGTTGGCGCTGGGCAGGTGGACTTGTAGAGGAGTGCTAGAAGTGCGCCTCAGCACATCCCTATGCCTTTTCACCTCTCCCAGATAAGACAAAACCCGACACCGCTCGGAAAGAGCACAGTGCAGTCGTGCGACCTCCAGAGGACGTAATGAAGAAAACCTGGAAGGCACGCGACTTACGCCTCCTCCCAGACGTAGGATACTTATGACGACCCGATATCAAACTCCCGCGGCGATCCTATGGGATGCAGGGGTCGCAGGTGTCTTAGCAGGTGGTTGGGTTTGTCAAAAATGGAAGATATGGCTAGTGAAGAAAAGAAAGGTATGATGTGGCTGCGTGGTTTATTGGCATACGCCAACAATGAAAACTGAAACATCCTGTGCCTGAAAAGCCTGAAGGGCCTGTAGGAAGTAACTGAAGAGCACTAGCTTCCGTGGGGAGAGTCGTTGATGCAGGTGACGATGCCTCGGAAAGTGGCTCTCGGTCGGCAAAGCTGGACAACTGGCGTAGAGGGCTCTCACGGTCATGATGGGCGCTTCTAGAAGGGATCCGGCGGTCGCTGGTCTTCCGGGCCTGGAGCTGTAGCGTGAACTGCTACAGAGCGAGTGGCATTCAGATCACAACTGACTTCAGTGGCTCATGCTTCCCTTTTATAGCCTTCTCGGGGCAGTCTGTGGTGATTGGCCGGCCGCTCGCCTAATGAGAGATGGCGCGGACGCGAGAGGGTGGTTCCTCCCTCTCCTGGTGTCTTCTGTGCTGCGGGTGGCGTGCCTACAGGATGCAAGACGTCTCGTAGGAAATATATGTTAAAATATCCTTGCCCAGGGTTTTTGTGAACGAAGGATAACTGAGGAAGGGTTAGGTAGGAATTATACGAAATACTTGGTGTCAGGTTAGAGTGCAATGATGTGTGCGGGAGTAATAAGGATAAAAGGATTAACATTAGGTGCAGGAACATGGAACGGGCAGGATGAGGCGGCTGCTTGTTTGTCTCTAAACACTCCTCTCTCATAGCTTGCAGGCAGACTCCATGCAGAAATGACATATGTACCACAGTCACATAACATGGCTCTGCAGATAACGCAGGGAGCTAATTAGAGACTTTAAAATTTTCTTAAAATCCTTGTGTTACAGTGAAACTTCCCAATACCGGACACCTCTGGTGCATAAAAAAATTTCCGGTATTGAGAAGTGTCCGCTATTTGGAATTACAGTAGTACCTATATAAAAAATATAATACATATATAAAAAATTTAAATACAAAAATGGTAGACCTACATAATTTTCTTAACTCTATACTGCGTTAAACTCTCGCTAGTCCAAGGCCGAATTTTTGTGGTATTTTCGGAGGAATTTTAAAACCTTTCGACGATGTACGGTAATAAATCTTACCACGCGCCGATACAGCTGGCTGGCCGACGTGACTCATCCACACACACTGGCGCGCGCGAGCATGAGACTGTGTGCCTTGTCTACACGTCGCTCGCTCTCGCCCGCAATGTCAGCCGCAGGGGGACGAAACTCATATGGGAGAAATGAATTCTTAAATCAAGAGCCAACATTGGGTTCACCAACCCCCGAACACAAAACTTTTAGGCCCTAATGGTTCCTTTTCATTGTATATGAAAGTTTTTACTTCCAAAGCCGTTTTGTCTTGACATTACTACAAAATATATAGATAATTTATTTTTAAAGTTCATTTATAAACTTTACGTTAATCAGTTGAATTTGTCTTCCCAATGTTGCCTTTCTGCGCTCTAACGAACTTTTCGTGGCTGGCTTGCTTGAGACAATTTTGTTTGAAATGTGTTATTTTGAATTTGTTTCTGGAAATTGTTTAACATGTTGTATGGCGAGGCAAGTGCAGATTTTATAGAACATTTTAGTGTCGAGTTGTTAAGTTGCAAAGCAAATTTGTATTTTGGATGCTGAATTATGTTAAACACAGGCAGTAAGAAAGAATGCATAGTATGTCGCCACAGCGGAATATTTATAATTATGTACAGGAAATTTTGATAGCACTTGTTTACTTTCCTCATTCATATAGTTTATAACGAGAAAGTGTGATGGTCAAGGAATTCAATAAATCATGTTTCAAATACAATAAGTAAATAATAACAAAGGGGCACACAAATGTAGTTTTTCCATTGAGCTACGCAGTGTCACCAATATATACCAGCTAAAAATGTTTGTTTCACCTCAGATTTACTGCTGTTAGGTTGGGAGCGTTTTGTTAGGCGATGCGCTCTTGTTTGCAAAATTTAAGGATTTGACTTTAGTACAGGAGTTGTGTCTCTCTCCCTTGTGTACTCTGTGGTCAGCCGGTTCGGCACGTGAAATATTTCCGAGTCGTGTCAAAGTTTCCGAGATCGACGTGGGTAATTATTAAAAAAAAAAGTTTGATGCCAATGTTTTATGGTGCATACTTTACGTTAACTGCAACTCATGTCACCCTAATTTGTCCATTGTTCTCAACGTCAATGTGAACAAATCCTCACTCCATATGCATTCGGCTAAACTCGAGTATTTTCATACAGCTCACTTAATTGAATGAAAGGCATGAAAAAAAAAACGTTTTCTACACTATCAATCTGCCGAGTAAACGTCACAGCCTCAGAAAGAAAGAAACAGAGGCTACAAAACCACTCAAACGTTAGTGTATCTACAGTCAGTCCATCCGTTTTTGGGAATGTACCTACGTTTGCTGGAACCGCAGCTATTCTCCGTCCACGACTTCAGTATTGCTTCTCTATTTTTTATTATGTCGGCAATCTGAGTTTTCCCCACGTCGAACTTCGCAGCAACGTCACGGACGCTTAATTTTTCTTTTTCACGCATCCTAATCACAGCTTATTTATCCTCTAAAGTTAAACGTTTACGCTTCTGAGACATTTCACACAAAATAAGTCACTCGATTATGACTGCTACACTATTACGTGAAGTGCATGAAAAGAAGAGTAAACAATGACTAAGCGCTACAACACACGTCGCATTCATGTGTGGTGGGAGGATCGAGTTACACGGCAGCTGTGCGCACGCATGTGTGTGTGTGT
>PNEQ01031253.1:0-12839 GCA_003012365.1 Medauroidea extradentata
CTTGTTTGACGTGGAGGACTTGTTTGACGTGGAGGACTTGTTTGACGTGGAGGACTTGTTTGACGTGGAGGACTTGTTTGACGTGGAGGACTTGTTTGACGTGGAGGACTTGTTTGACGTGGAGGACTTGTTCGATGTGGAACATATTTTTTGAATGTTGCTAGCTGGCAAACTACTATCAGAACTTCTTTTAGCATCTGAAACTTTTGGTTTGTCCAGGCCTAGACTCTGACAAGTATTTTCAACCTCTACAGACACATTTTCCACAACCTGTTTTTGTAGTTTTGGAATATGGAACGTAACCAGGGTCCCTGTTTTCGACTGATGAGCTCCATGAATTTCTGACTTGAAGAAACTGCAAAGAGGGTCCCACTGTTGCAGCATTCGAGTTAAACACTTCCCTAGAGACAACCAACGTGTACACACATGTTTCAAAATTCTTTCAGTGTCTGCATCATGTAACACTTGAAATTGTTTGAGCTTCTCTTTCCTCTTGCTGCTTTTCTCTAGGTAATACTAAATATCCACTAATACTTAATCTACACAGCAGGGCAGACACGCAGCTGCTTTCTCTGCTGTCAAATTTATGAGATGACATGAGCATCCAATAACCTTAATGTTCTGTATGCTCTTCTTTAAATGTGCAGCCACTCCATTTTTCATTCCTAACATTACAGTTGCATTATCTGCACAAAATGAAATGCAGTTTTCAAGTGGTATGTCACGGGACAACAAGCATTCTAAAACTAAATTAGCTATGTTCAAACCAGAAGCATCCCCCGACAATGTTGGCACAGCAAGTACAGAATTTTCAATCTGCTATGTTTCACTATTATAATGAGTTACCACCACTGGGAAAAGCTTCGAATCATTGTCGTTGCTACCGTCAGTTGAAACCGAAAATGCAGACTGCTCGAGTTTTCCTATAAGCTTTTCTTCCTCAGATTTAGCCATCTCTTGCATGATAGCAGTTGTTTTGGTGCTGGCACAACCATACTTTTTGGCAAGTTCACTGTCGGGAAACATTTTTTTAAATAAGAAGCCGGCATGATCAGAGCACTTCAGAGGTAAATTATGTTCTAAAATAAAACTTGTAAATAAGCATTCAGCATTTGTTACTGCCTCGTCCTTTCCTGACGAACTCTCAATAAAAAAATTTATCTTTGTATTTCTTTCAACGCAACGTGCTGTGTTTTTTCGTTTGTATGTGTTTCACGACGTCACCTTTACCAGCATGAAAAATACTAAAGTCAGATTGACATAAAGTACAAAACTCAAAATGTTCACCTTTCCGCGATTCTAAAATGCACGGATATTCTTCGCTGAAACACTTTTTAAACACACTTAAATATTTAAGCTTGCTACACGACATTGCAATGCATAAAAAAACACGTAACAAAACAACAGCACCGAACTTGCTGTACAACGCAATTGCCGATTAGAAAACACTGATGGAAATCTAACGTTTAAATACACATGTACTTAGTTTATTAAAACAACACTTCTTTTTATCTTGCTGTATGCGGTGTACAACCAACAACCACCGACGAAGATAACAAAACGCACAAAAGAAAACTCAACAAGAATTTGAATATGCAGCAACTCCTCACATGCACAAACAAGCTGGTAGCTGGTAACGACTAACGGCACACGTCTTAAGAAACTACTAACGGCACACGTCTTAAGAAACTACTAACGGCACACGTCTTAAGAAACTACTAACGGCACACGTCTCAAGGACAACTAAACCATAAATCTCCAGAAGTCTACTTGGCCTTGCTACTGCATATGAGAATTACTGCAAACTACAAAGAAAACACGGGCAAAGGTAGACAAACGGAAAAGTAACAATAAACAAAATTGTCATGGAAATTTTCCGTTGCTCACCAGCTAGCAGCACAAGCGCCATTGTAATGGAATGTTTGTTTACATTTCCGCCTATAAAAAACTAAACCAACTGTTAAATTACAGCTCAAAAAGTTTATAATTCAATTTTTATCACAACCTTTCATATGTCTGCTATTTTATAAAATTTTAAACCGAGTTTCTGCGCAAAGTATAAAAACCAATAAATAAATAAATATAGATAATCGTTGTAAGATGGGGCCAAGGCAGGAGATTTGCTTGAAAAGCGGGAGGGCGGGAGAATGGGTAGAAAAGCGGGAGTCTCCCGCCTAAAGTGGGAGAGTTGGCAGGTATGTATTTCGTACACAGTCCGAAATACTCATACAAACCAGATTTATCGTACATTCATCAACTATGGAGCAATGTAATGTAAACAAAGCACAATACTTATAACAGACGTGATTCATAAAATATTTCTCAACGTAATGTATACAACACACACATTATAATAAACTGAAATAGAAAAATTAATGACGCATTTTAATATTATCACGCAAGTTACAACCAAGTACCAATACTACTGCTGGGACATTTTGCCAGTACCAGTACTCAGATAAGATACAATTTTTACAATTTTACAGTTTCATTAGTAAATAACTGTGACATCAGTAGTCCGTATTTTATCTTTGCGATCCACAGAAATTACGGAAAATCCGTAGACATTGGCATCTCTGGAATGTTTTAGAAAGAGCTTCCAGTTATACTGGTACAGTATTACCTTGATGGCAAACTGCGTAAAATCAAGTACAATACAGTAACACACACACTAATGTGAATGTGCTGTCTGCTGCACAATTATTGCAACTGAATAAAAGTTTTGTTAACATGTGTAGTGCTACCCCAAAGAGATATCAAAAGCACTGCTTTAATTAATGAAAAATTAAATTAAACATGAATGACCAACATAGTGAAAGCTACGAATATGTTGCAGCTGCATCCTGTACAGCTTTAATGTGTGAAGTCCTTTAAAACTTCCTGTACAGACACATACTAAGAACTCATTCTGAGGAAACCTACTTTATTTTAAGATATCGATTCTGCAGTTGCCCTTCACTATGGACATAAAAGGTAACTGTTTTTAACATCCTCATTAGAACACTGAATAGCAGAATGTGTAGTGTCCACATGCCACCCTTCCAAGTCATTGGACGCATGAGTTTATAGTCCTAAACGTTATATACACTACCATAACACAGTAGCAATCACGTCCAAATTTACTACAGCTATTATTTCCCTGACCAACAATATATCAATAGAATCAACCAGGTTCTATAATCACAACAAAAATTGTTTTGGGTACATACAGTATTAAGAATCGTTACTCATCGTGTACCAGCCAAACTATTGATTTTAGACACATAGTTTATTAATGAAAAATGTTTTAGGGACATTATAAGTAGTGCTACGTAAAACAACATTTTTGTTAGGTTAAGTTAGGTTAGGTAACAAAATTTTTTTGTAGTACTACTACTAATGTCTCTAAAAGCCTTGGGTAAAATTTTTGTCAGGTTGCCTAATTTAGGTTAGAGAACCTAACCTGACCTAATTTAATGTTTGTAACCTAATTTAACTTACACTAACATAACTCAACCAAACTTTAACTTTAAAAAAATTACGTAAGACTACCTATAATGTCTGCAGAAACATTATTCATAATAAACTATGTCTAAAATCAATAGTTTGGCCAGTACACTATGAGTAGTGATACATACTTAATATTTACCTTTCTTTGTGAACCTGAACACTACTTATCAGTTAGTTCACTGTGCTGAAATTCTATTGTATCGTCATTATTTGCAAAGCAACAAAGTCCTACGAATATTCAAATACAACAATCTTCACTATGTCAATTCACTTTCCACTTTTAAAATGCTGTGGTTGTGAAGTTATGGAGAGAAAAGCTCTCTATACCAGAATTAAAAGCATTTAATAAGTGACCTTAAAACAGTAGTGTAATACCTGGTCACTACACAATCACTCTTTTAATCCCAAAAACATACTGTAATGTGCATCTGTCGTTTTTGAGAAACTTTATTCAATGATTCGTTGAAACAAACTACAACTATATTCCCCTCTAGCATTAACTGATTTCATCCATGAAATACAACTCAAGACCAAATGTAATGTAAAAACTTATCTCGCTGTAGCTGAAGTTTCTTTGCTGTGACACTAACCTGGAAAAATTTTTGTTGCACGTGGTACAGATTTTAAAAAAGCATCTAGACCTACCTTCACAGTTTAAACTCCCAGCCTACATAGTGTTTTCAGCATTCAATGTGGATCATAACGGAACGCCAACCCATGTTGCTCAAAGAAAAATTAACAATGCGCGAATCGCACCAGGATTTTCGCTATCACCAGGATTTTCGCTATTCATTTAATAGTAGTAAAATCGGTTAATCAATACAGTCTGTTTCTTCCTGTCATTACTATTTTATCTTAATTAATTATGTTTTGGAAATAATACTCATTGAACACACATTTTCAGATATTTTTAATGCACTTAATCTTTTTCATAAACGAACACGAGATCACGTTATGCTGTAACTTTTTAACACACCTTTGTCATCACTACACGAGCCAAAAAGTTCAGGTGTGTTCCTCCATTACGCGGTACGGTAGATAGAATACAATTCAAATGTAAATTCACTGACTTCAGACGTGTTCAGAAGGTATTGATACTCGCACCAACCAAAGAAAAAATATTCGCGCCACGCCAAGTAAACAATAAACAACTATCAACTATCAACGAATGTATTAGCATGCTGCATGGTAAGAGCAAAAGCGAACTGAGAATCCTATGTTGCCAAGTCCATTGGCCTGGCAACTGGTGGAAACCACTGAAAAATATGGTACAAAGCACCAAAATAATCGTATTTGAGACGAAAAAATGGTACCACGCATCAAATCTTCTGTTCAACACAACTATAATATCGGTACGAAAAGATATAATAGAATTTAAAAATTGGTACATGTACCAAGAAAGTGGTACGTTGTGTTCGCAGAAATGTTCGTTTACTATATTTTGAAATTCCAGTTTTTTTTAGAGAATTCCCCGACTTCTCCAGACGTCTTAAATTACCTGACATTTCCCGGTTTTCCCGGTCGCTCGCCACCCTGCATATTGATATATATTCTGAAAAAAAAACACATACCCCCCAAAGAAATTGAGGTGGAGTGCAGACAATTATGCATTCGCTGCTGTGAACAACCTTCCCGTACCACTGCGACTGTCCTTTACCTAGCAGTGCCGTTTACACAACAAAACTCTCTGTAGCGGTGTTTGTGGAACAGCATGACATAAGTGCACTTTCCCTAGCCCCTTGCGATGCTTACGCTTTCTATGCGCAAACTTCCCAACTTCTGCCTGAAACAGTTCACAATAAAACAACCACCTGTATACGAGTCACCAATCTGGCAGACGTGCATTTTTTGTGGCTCTAAGCAACATTTACATATTTTCATGCAATTTTATGACATCCCAGGAAATGCATTAACCAAACTTGTACATGAGTAAATTTCTTTCTTTCCAAAAAAAAATTCATTATATTTTTTAATGCACCACTTTCGGGACACAAATTAGATCAAATACATGCTGCTATGAAGCGAGTAAATGCAATATTTTATTTTAAACAATAAAAGTATATTTTCCGTAACTACAAATAAACGACATGCCTGTTAGATTAATTTTAAAAACCCCATTTCTTCAACCAAAAAAAATCACCTAACTTTCTCAGAATGCTTCCTGCTCCTCGGTACCCTGGTTTCCATAGGCAAATAGACTGGAAGAAATTGCTCTTGTAATACTGCACACTTAAAACACAGCAATTGCCACAGGGCACATGAGAGATGAAAACTGGGGAGAAGCAGAGAAATTATGGTCGTGGTCGGTACTCACCCTGCGGAAAATGAGATCATTTTTGTTTTCTTGGGAAAGTGCATCTCGCCTGACAGTTGAAGGAGGGATCCAGCGCCGCTTGGTGGAGTGGGAGCGAGTGTCGTCCCTGCAACAGATCCAACCCTCGTCTGCCACTCCTCACACAAACATAACACACTACACTGACTACAGTATCTGCACACCACCCTCTTAACTGCTACTGCTATAGGCACAACCTCATACAGTCCACCATCAGTCTCCTCGGCACCCAAACACCTCGACGTATCCCATTGGCCGATAGGGCGCAGTTTAATTACAAACTCATTAGCTTATAAATGGGTTCTCCTTACAAAACGTTAGATTTACACAAATCTGGGGAAACCTCTTTTTACAACTTTAATTTCTCCAAGACAATATTACAATTTATTGGTTTGTGGACATATGCCATTGCTCATGTTTTGCCTATCACACGTGCTGAATGACAAAATGAACAAAAAGAACAAAAAAAACACATAAAACACAAAAAAACACATAAAACACAAAAAACACAAAAAAACACAAAAAAACACAAAAAACACAAAACACAAAAAACACAAAAAACAGAAAAAACACATAAAACAGAAAAAACACATAAAACACAAAAAAACACATAAAACACAAAAAACACAAAAAACACATAAAACACAAAAAACAATCCCAGAGGAATTGTTTGTTATATACATTACACAAAGAATACTAAAGGTAGAATCCAGTTGAATATCAACACAACATCCAGGCACAAACAGAACCAGATACTCAAAATGAAAAAACATCGAAGTAGACAAAAAACAGTGAACAACAAACAAAAGACAAGGGACAACACAAGTTGAAAACAACAAAAAAAATGCAACATTTCTGGAATTACAATCCATTCCAGTCTTCAGGTTGAGACACAGCTGGTCTGGTTCTGTTCTTTTCCAGGGTGGCCACTCAAGGGATTCTCAAATTCAAGGTTTTTTCACAGTTTTCCAAAAAAATTCAAGTATTCTTAAAACCCTGAAGTCAACTTATTAACACGAATATTCAAGCCCAATTTTCTTATTCTTGTGAAAGTGTTGAAAGGTGGTGTTTATCATATATAAATAAGCTCTAACTGTTAAAATATCATTGGTCAGAAAACTATGACAGTTCCTGAAAGAAAAATTACACTCATTTAACACAGTATAACAAATTAGGAAGGATATAAGACAGCAGAAAACAAACTTTCAACCCTTTAAATTAAAATTCTAAATTCTTGCCATTATTTGTAAAGAACTTCATCTCTTCAGTTTAGGTTATTTTATTAGCCTCCAAGACAGTTCATCAACGTACACAATACATCTTGAGATCAAAGAACTGAATTGAGACTCCCAATAACACTTAAGACTCTACAAAAAAACTGTTGCACTGAACTAAACCAAAAATAACATTTGAATGCTACAAAGAAAAAAAATTAAAATAAACAACAACACTTACGTCTTTTTAACATAAATATTATTTATTTTGTAAATATTTAATTTCTTCTTCAATAGCTGCCAATTCCTTTGCTGCATCACTCAATAATTTAGCTTTCCTAAACTCTAATAAATGATTTTTTTTCCTTCACTAAAACGCCTTCTTACACTTGTTTCACGAGAAATATGTCGTCCTTCAGCTCTGATCTTTTCCAAGTATTCTACGTAGCTAGAGTGGGCTTTTTTTTTTTCTGAATGAACAATCTTCTTTCTTATTTCCACAGAACTAACTCCCCCTGCAACTGTATCATGTCAGATAGCAATTAAACTGACTTCTGACCCAATTCTCTACAATACATTCTGTATTGATAGAAAATCCCATCAGGGTGCCTACAGACTCGAGAAATAATTCTACTTACCTTTTGGGGACCTTAACGGACCATCAATAAAAAAATGCATGCATTGTTTTTTAGTTTAAAAAGCAGTGTCAACTTATGTTGCTTAATTTTTATTCAGATTGAACATAGTACCACTTTTGACCAAAGAGCAGTCATTCAAAAGTTACAAAATAGGTACTAGGACACACCAAAGTTTTACATTAGGTAAATATTGAGAATCACTACCAATCGTGTACCAGCCAAAAGCTGATTTTAGACTAATAGTTTATTAATGAAATGTGTTTCTAGAGACTTTGTAAGTAGTCCTACGTAAAAAAAAGGTATTTTGTTAGGTTAGGTTAACTTAGATTAGGTTACCTAACCTAACAAAAAATTTTTACTTAGGACTACTTCTAATGTCCCTAAAATCCCTACATTAAATTTTTTGTTAGGTTAGTTTAGATTAGGTCAATTTAGTTTAAGTAACCTAACCTGACCTAACTCAATGTTAGGTTAAATGTTCATCAGGTCTTTGCCATAATGTCCACTTTCCTTCAGCAATATATGATAAATTGTACCACTAATCATGAAAACTAAATTTTTCGGGCATTTTTTATTTGAGGAACAATGCCTCAGGACGAAAATGATTCTGAGGAAATACTAGCAGTTATTCATAAAATATTCAATAAATGCACGCCATAGCACAGACTATTCTGCGTTCACTCTAAGTAGAGTTCTGAAGTAAACAAATAATGTAATGTCATTGCACTTCGCTAGATTCTAATTCGCTCAATTTGTGCAGCGCGCCAAAGTACTATTTTACAACCGACAAAACTGTGTACAGTCGGTACCATAGGAAACAACACCACCCTATAAATTTAAACGATATTGCATAAAAATTTTGTACGTATTATTAACATTCGAGAACAAAATTTACATAAAAACTTGATAAAATATTGACAATGTGCAATTATTTCAAAAATTTAATTGTAATTATCAAGCCATGACTTATGATCGTATTAAAATATTCTGGTATTAACGTAACTAAAAATTAGTACTATATGCAGAATAAAAGTTGTCAACAAAATGAGTGATTACACTTACTGTAGAGTCCTCCTGGATTATTTTGTACTTAGTTTTGGAAAAATTACATTTTATAAATCACGAAACGATCTGTCGATAATTCATGACACATAGGCTATTCATTTTTTTTTTTTGTAAAGAATGTTATGCGTGATTTTTATTCTTGCCTTATTAACATTACCGCAGTTTGTTTAGTAAAGAAGACACACGTCTAAGTTTCGAAAACCATGCAAAACATTTTCACTGTTCACATACTACGTCACATAACCTAATCCACAAGTGATGTAAACATAAAACGACGTGAGGACAAAATGAAATAAATCAAGGTAATTTTGGTTCAGACGAACTGGAACGGAAAATGGATACACGGAAAAAACCCAACCGCAGTACCCACAACATTGATGCGTTAACGTCCAAAAATCCTTTGAAAAAATTAAAGTATTATATCTGATTGTGATATTTTGGACTTAATTTTTACTGTGGCAATTATTACTGAACTAAACGTTCATTATTTTCAGAGTATCGTACAACTCTAATCAGCCAATGAACTAGTTTATATATAATTTGCTTCATTTATCCTAAAACTCACATTAAGGTGAGCGGAGAATAAGAATCCAACATAAATTTAACAAAACGTTTACACCATTATGTACTCAAACACATGTCTGAAAATTAGGAGTGTGCCTATAGTGGTTTTAGTGTTTAGAATAGTTTTCGAATGAATATTAGTTTTTTCGAATAACTTACGAATATTTTTCGAATAGTGTTTCTTTAAATATTGGTATACATTTGCCAGAGCATAGTCATGCATTTTCAAGGAGATATAGAAATGCACTTTCCTTTATTAATATGAGCATAAAAATTTAGCTGTTTTTATTTGATAACCTTAAACATTCTTAAAACATATATGTTTTAGTTACTTTGTACCTGTTCTCAGTTTTCTTCTTTTGTTATGTTTGTGAGGAATCACAAAAATGTTTTTGTAAACGAGTGCTTATTACAGATGGCACAGCTGATCTAGTTTACTTCTTCCCTACATGTATAAAGATAATAAGATAAAGTACTTTCCTTCACTATTTTTGGACTAATTTTTTAACTACAGAAAATTTGAAAGCTAAATTATTACAACACTACGAAAAATTATATCTTTGTGTGTAGGAAACAATGTAATGCTTATGACTAATCATTTTTCAAACTAATTTTGGTAAAATAACAATGAAACTTCCTGTTGGTTTCACATTTGGAAACATACGTAGAATAGTTGTATAGAAATTGTGAACATGTTCAACTGGCTAATTATAAAACCAAATAAGAGTATCAAGTGTAGAAAAAAGTTTAACCATAGAACACTCACATTAACTATTTCTTCATGGCCTTGTTAACTTACAAAAATGTTTACAAGGTCACAATATTAGAGATGCATAAGTTCTAGTGTAAGCCGCCATAATTCCATCCCAATGAATACCCTGTATCCTCGCTTTAGTCACGTTAAACTCAGAATTGCAGACTACACAAACAGCTGAAAATGACGCTTCCCCACGTTTTGGGCATTTTAATTGGTGTTCCCACTCTTTGCGACATCTGTAAGGACTCACAATATTTTTCGTTTCTTTACTTAGGGAAAATAAGAACTATTAACTTTCCCACAGCAAACGTTTTATGTAAATACAGTGAAAACCCGCTGCTGCGAGTATGAGATATTACGAGATGTTCGTAATTACGAGTGTTTTGTAATGCACCGTCACTTTGTGTATGCAGTTTATTGTATAAATGTTTGGTATTTACGAGTGGTATCATCATGAGCAATTTCGTCGATACTAGAGATTCACAGGCAACAATCAACAAACAGCATAAAATTATTTTTTTAAATCATAAGTAAACATAATAAATACAAGCGCACGTCATCGTTCATCGACTTGGCGTGTCGTGAGATATGGCAACGGTGGAAATGCAGTTGCATCTGGCAACGCTGCCGTGACTTGCTCCACCACGATTGTTTTGGACGCCATCTTGGTACAGCACGAAAGTGAAAGTGGCCCGTGGCAAAGATGTTAAAAGGGTGGCCCGTGGAGCTTGGTTTTATTATGACAACAAGTGGCATTGCAGAATCAGTTTAACTCACTATCGTTTCTTTAATTTCTTTTTGATCGCTTGGAGTTGGTTTTACACTATCCAGCGTAACCCGAGTAAGTTCATAAACCTTTTGTGTCGTGTTTTTATACGTTACGTGTTAAGATTTCTTTTGATCGCTTGGAGTTGGTTTTACACTATCCAGCGTAACCCGAGTAAGTTCATAAACCTTTTGTGTCGTGTTTTTATACGTTACGTGTTAAGATTTCTTAAATATAGGTTTTCATTTTAGCAAAATTAATGTAGGAATGGATAAATAAACTGTACTCTTACTGAAAACCGTTACTGTCACTTTGAATACTTCACAACGTGGGTAATATGGAACAGCCAGGCACCTTTTGTTAGTCCAATTGTACATAAGAACTTATTGGTGCTACGTCATTCGTTTCAGCCAATCACAATTGAGCTGGCAGTGCTGTTCGTTTTAGTTGCTGTTTCGCTAGACGTCCATTTTTTGTTTTGTTTACCTCACGTTTTGCAATGCTGTAGCGAGTGAAAATGGTAACGAAAAGTTAATGGCTATCACGAAATAAATCAAATTATTGAACATTACGTCTAATAAATACATGCCTATAGTTTTTAGCAGTTGTGTTTTATAATAGCCGAGACTACCCACATATGTCAATATCCTAGAAAATTAATTTTTATACATATGAACTTACGGTTCTTACGACAACTTGTAATTATGATAATTTTTTGTGCTGTTACGAACTCTCATAGTAACGGGATTACACTGTATACAGCTCGGCGTTAAACACCTTGTCATAGATATATGCATGGAAACTAGGTAGACATAAAATTTCGCTGCCGTGATCGCTGTGATCACTGTCTTGACCGTCGATGAGACTACAACTGCTGCCATCTTGTGTATATCGAGATGTTCCGTTTCACACGTGTCGTTACGCTTAGTGTGCCAAGTACACGACGATAAATAAGTATCTGCGCTAGTATATCTATGGCCACGAATATGGCGCCACACATGAATATCTAAATATTTACTTTTAAAATAAACATGAATGTCAGTTCTTGTCATTACATATTTATTTTAACCTTTAAATATCCACAAAAACATGAAAATCTGTTAAATTATGTCATGCTTGTAAGCAGAAATAACCATGTTACCCGCTCAGCTAATTTGAAGAAATTGTTTAAAATGCACTATTCGAAATTGTTCGAATACTTCAAAATTTAGGAATCTAATATTCGTTTTTAGAATTTAAATAGTTCAGATATACTGTTAGAAAAATATTTGAAATTTTGAATATTCGCACACCCCTACTGAAAATAGTCTATTATGAAGAAAAGGCGCAAAATTTAATATCTAAGTTCGTACCAATTTTTAATCGCTGTAATCAAGGAACGTCTTAAATAAAAATTACAGTAATTTCACTAACACTTATTTTCTACCGTTACTAATTTATTTACTTTTATGGTTCACCTTCAAACCTGCCAACTTCCAAAGAGTCATATCAGTAAGATTTTAGAAATATTTAAGGTGCCGGTCTACCAGTGAAAAACAGTCACAGTTTAATTTCGATAATCTGACGTTATGATATGGTAGAGGAGGCTTCTGAGTGACTCCTTCCTAAGCCACTAACTTGTATATTACAGGGTGGCCACTCAATTATGAAAACCAAATTCCAGACTTTTTCCCTGTTTTTCCAGGTTTTTTTAAAGATTTCCCAGGTTTATACATATGGCAAAAAAAGAGTATATTGTTAAAACGTTTTTTCATTTGTTTTGACTAATGTTGTTGGCCGACACCAAAAACCACATGCAATTTGAGAAGAAATTATAACAAATAATAACCATCAACACATTACAAAAAAAAAAAACATTTTGAAGTATTTTAAAATATCCTTGATTAAAATTACTTAAATAAAAATAAATAACACAAAATTTCCCACTTTCCCCACACGCATGAACTATTTATAGTTTTTCATTTCTTCGTCAATGAGGGCTGCCTGTTTTAACGCATCATTCATTATCTTTGCC
>PNEQ01031254.1:0-12840 GCA_003012365.1 Medauroidea extradentata
CGGGCTAGCGATGTGATTTACACTTCAGTTGGATACTTATACAAATGTCTAAGATGTAAATTTAAAATATTTCGAAATTCGACACCCAAAAGGGTGAAAAAACACAAAATTTGTTTTCCATCAACCCACGATATCTATCTAACCAGTAGCGATATTGAGGTGGTGTTCGCGTCAGAGAGATGCTTACGTAAATATTAAATAAAATATATGTATGTATTTTTTTTATTTGTAAGAAACGTAATTATTAAGAATAAATCTCAGTTGGTTAATAATCAAGGCAGACGATCCGAAAAGCAGGAACGAGCAGCGAGAAACAACTTATACAGGAGTTTCACTACAGTAACCTATCGAGACGTATTGGTGTACAACCTCTATGAGCCCAGGACAAAGATATATATATTTTTTTTCAATACATTTTATTTTCATGAATTATTTTGACGTTACGTGACGCAGTTGTTTGTCACTCAGGTCTAAATTCCGGGAGGTTCTGGGCTCGAATTCCGTTAAATGCTGCGTGCAAACGTTCAATTCTGACACACAAAAACTACAAGGCAGATCGAATTAGTGCAATTTACATGTAGTCTTTAAAAGGGGTAAAATTGCAGTTGGCTTTCCACTTAGGTTCCTCTACAATATCAGCTGATATATCGTCGGTATACTGCCAAAAGTTATTAAGTCATAAATGCTATTTCGTTTAAAAACAGTAATAAATTGTACATATTAACAAAAATGTGGTATGTTACTATACTGTGACACAACAGTAAGAAACGACAAATAGACTTTAAACTTGGGCAATTGTTCGTGAACAACATATACATATTCCTAGCATTTTTATAATTTTATCTCATTTTGACATTGTCACTTTTGGCAGTAAACCGACGATATATCATCTCACAAATCTCAGGTTTGGGGCACAAAATACGTTTCCGCGAAACTTTGTAATGTCAATAAAGTTAAAGTGAATATTTTGACAATATATAATTGAGGGCACCGTCACCAATGGTTGTGCACAGGGTAAACAGATGTTTCTCATTCGATTAACCACTTACCTTAGACGTCTGTAGCTACCCTAGAAGGTCAAATTCGCAGTTTTGTAAATAAGGCCCAGGCGAAGTCGCTGTTAGTGGCAGGGACAAACTTAACACTGCTTTTCGCGTGGACAGCTATAGCTACTTATCCTGCTGCAGAATTAGTTCAACTAGCCGCTTGGACATTCTAACATTTGATGACTGAAGTACCAATCTTGTGTACAAAGAGGTTTTTCAATTAAAGTAAATATTATCAGTTACGAATAATACTCGCGAGCAAAGCCGCGGGGGACTGCTAGTATCTACATAAGGACTCCGACTACCCAGACAACCGAGCATTATGTATAGTGACAACTGTTATAAGTTTATTCGAAAACTAAAGCACAAGCAAAAATTTATAGATTTTGCGCTCTGTTTTTTAATACGATTACTATTCTTATTAATAACTAGAGAGTATATGTTCCATTACAAGACACTGTTTTTTTAATGTCTCTTGTATATGAAACGCTATTTTCACTACTTAAAGGTGTCACCTACCCAGACCAACATCCACCATGCAGAGCTTCATCAGTTACTACATTATTCGAAAACTATTCAGTGTGAATCTACTTAGCAAAACAAAAATAACACGTTGTGTATACTGATTTCAGAAGTTCTACTGAATTGTATGACTTATAGTCCACCGGATACAAATAAATAAAAAAATACCACAAAAATGGGTGTTTTGCTCACGTATTTAGGCACAAAAATCGTACTGCAAATTCATTAAAACGATTATAGACATGTACAGTACACCTTCATTTTCTATGTTAGCAATGTGAGGTAGACTCATCCTTGACAATATTCTGACATTGATAAATAAATATTATAGTACAGGAGGAAAACTCCCCAGACAAATATTCCGTAGGTGTCTGAAAAGTCGGATAATATGAAGTGAGAGCCTGCGATGAAGCGGTGACAAAATAAAGGAGCGAGGGAAACGGGAGTACACCGAGAAACCTCGTCAACCAACATAGAACCTTCTACATGCGTCACCAACCCAGACGGGAAACGAACCTGGTCCGCTTTTGAGGAAGGCGAGCGCTCTAACCTCTACCCTAATTTTGACAGTTGACAATCTGTAACTTCAAACAGTGTTACTTACAATTTTTTAAAACAAATTTTACTCAAATCGCATATATTGTGTACCATAACCTGCAGGAGTAGTGCATGGATTGCCAGAAAAAATACAATCATAATACAGTCTGTATGTGTGGGATATTAAAATAATGCACAGTGATTTTGTAGAAATATTTTTTTTTCCTATAGGACATTAAGATAACTGCCATGGTGGACATATTTTAAACCCTGCAAGGTAATTGGGTGACATAGCACATGCACGCTTGTCTCTCTAGGTTCAAGTTACTGAACGTATGTGCAGTCATCGTGTCGACTGCTCTCCTCTATGGGATACTCAGTGACGGTCCTACCATTTAAAGACGTAGCGATTAAGTTAAAATGTGTACTGTACATGTATACACATTTTAACAGAATTTGCTGTAAGATTTACGTTGCTAACAAAAAAGAGGGACGCAATGAATAGTTCATTTTCACTATTTTCGGTTGCTAGGAAATAAGGTTTACTGGGTAGTATTGAATCCGATATGAATACACAAACGTGTGACGTACTTTGTAACGGGCATATTTCATATATACTATAAAATGTAGTGATAAGCTACAATTTAAGACATTTTTCTTATTTTTTCTGTAAAGGCAATAGTTTCAATTAAGCGGATTCAACATTGATAGTTATTACAGTGCGATGGTCAGAGGTATATACAGGTACGACGTACTCGTCATACATCAAGGCGTATGTGATACGCCATCCATAGTAATTAAAAACACCTAAAACTATCACTAGCATAAACCATGCAATAAATATATCTTGTTTGGTATCATTGTAACCTGCAAAGCGCCACTTGGTCAATTATGGTAATGTAATTAGCATAAGTTTGCGTGTGTACATTATAGTTTTTGTGAGTAGGTACCCATCAATCTGGCGACCTAGAAGGCCAGCTGCAGCCTGCAACGCCACATATGGGCTTTGGAGCCGAAATAATAGCACTTGTCCCCCCTCCTTCTTCTCTCTTTCTTTCTTTCTCTCTCTCTCCCTCTCTCTTCCCCCTCTTTCTTCCCCCGCTTTCTGCGGCACACTGGTATCTAAATATTTGGTGTAATAATGTATTAATTAAGAGATGTCAATAATATTAAAAAATAAGAAGATTATTTACGTATTTTAGTGATGTTAAAATGTACAACCTTATTTTGCGTAATAAACGTAGGCCGTCAATAGCGGACTCACGCATTCGCGGAAGACAGGGTGCCCCTCTTTAATTGGCTGAGAGGAACTTAGTCACCTCTTTGTGCTCGGGGGTGGGGGAAGGGACGCAAGCTTACAGAGGAGTACGCGGGATGCTGAGGAGAGACGCGAATATGTAAGCAAGCAAGAAACACGTGTTTAACTCCGGTGAAAAAGGGATAATTTCTTCATCGTCGTCAAACTGCGGGGCGGTGGACAGCGTACTTAGGGGTCACCAGTCGAGTGGACTTCCGGGTAGTCGCGGCCGTTTCCCAAATAACTTAACTCCGTCAATTATCTTTTCAACACTGGAAGAAAATACTTAATTGTTTCGCTAACATAAGTCGAAGTAGTTCAACGTCAACGGAATCTGCAACCCGAGGTGCGTGGGTTCGTCGGCAATTGTTTTATAATGAGAAATGTGAGTTTTATTTAGCTCGCTGGGCACATCATCAGTCTTTCATTAATCCATTTTAATCGTCATAGATACGGACGGAAGGAGATTAAGGACAGTAATAATAATAAACGTAACAACTTTTAAACAAATTCCAACTCAGATATCACTCATGCATGTTGAACAGTTTTCGAATACTTTTTTTATAAATGTTTGATATTCTGCATACTAAACGGCGGTCTGGGGAATGGGTTACCTTAACACAATGACGTTATTCTGCATAAACTAATACTACTGCATTGTGTGTGTGCTTGTACGTGACTGTATGTATGTGCGTGTGTTTGTATGTGTTAAAGTGTTGTTCTATTTCTTTAATGGAGACATTTTTGCTGGATTAACCACAGAATCGGTTTAGTGTTTTTCAGTATTTATACGTTTTTATATTTATTAAATCTTATAGACTTGTATTTTTTTCTGGCAAACCATGCACTACTACAGGTTATGGTACGCAATATATGTGATTTGAGTAAAATTTGTTTTTAAACATTGTAAGTAACACTGTTTGAAGTTACAGACTGGCAACTTTCATAATTAGGGTAGCAGTTAGAGCACTCGCCTTCCTCAAAAGCGAACAAGGTTCGTTTCCCATCTGGGTTGGTGACGGATTTTACGCATGTAGAACGTTCGATATTGGTTGACGGGGTTCCTTGGTGTACTACAGTTTCCTTCGCTGCTCATAGTTGCAGGATGATATTCGTCTTCACAAACTAAAGGATCATCAGACCGAAAAAACTTCAGCAATGTAACTATTGGAGAAAACAAGATCTAAAAGAATCTTATCTGGTTTCGTGAAGGTACATTGTGTAAGATTATGTTACTTTATACTTTCTAACAAAAGTAGTCATTTTTGTTTATTATAGTAACATTCAATATTATATGGTTAGGATAAGTAAACGGTTTGGATTCAAGAATATATAAACAGTTTATAAATTCCGGAACAGTAAGTAGAGGAGAAAAAGTTTATTGCCAATGAGGAGTTATTATTTCTAATAGTGAGTTCAATACAAACAATATCAAGATTATTAATATGAAAATCACGTTTCAAGACAGGTTGGGGATAGATAAGGAAGCTAATAGCAATCAGGACACCTCCTCCCCTAGAATCTAGAAATAGTAGCATCATATTTCCGATAACATCGAAAGACATTGTAATAATCCGGGAAGTATTGAGAATCAACTCTATTAGAATCTAGCCAAGTTTCAGTTAAGCATATAATATTATAGCTAGGCACAAAAGATTTTCCTCAAATTGTAGTCTTTTTGCCTACAGACCCCTTACATTTCGATTGTAAAGATGAATATGTTTTAAACAAACCTGCATAAATAATAACTCGAGGGGATTTGAAGAGGAGGCACCTCCGGCCATCTCATTTAAATTGACACCAGGCGAGGATCAGAAGCATCACTTGCCTGAGAGATAAGCAGCGTGTTTCCTGCAGTTTAACATAAAAAGGGCAAATAAGGCTGCCGGAGGGCAAGAAAAAAGTGTTAAATATATGGTCCAACTCAGATTTCTCAACCGCAACATATAAATAAGAAAAAAGAGTCGTATTTTGTTTTTAATTTGCCATTTTAAAATTTTTTTTCAGTTTTATTTCAGTGTTTATACAGGTTATCCAGTAATAGGGGTCAATAAAGAAGCGGGTGATGGAGGGGTTCAATACCTACCAAATAAACCAAACTTGTATAGTCTTATTCGCAACTGTCTAAAAGTTATGAATTTGTAAAGAAAATTTAGCTGACCTCTACCTTGAACTAAACATTTACTGATGTGGAAAAAGTAATTGTCCATGTGGAACGAAATTTGTATACACTAAAGGCTATTAGTGTAGGGTTACTAGGGTTCAATAATCGCATTAAAATTCTGCAGCTGAGAAAATTCCATGGCTATTACATAAAGATGAATTGTGTGAGTGTTATTTTTAAGGTTATGAGAAAATATTGTTAACTTGAACTGAAAATGTTTACTTTTTCTGAACTTTTATTGTCATTGATCTTATTTAAACTGTAAAATGCTAGTTTATTTTAACAAGAACTGAGAATATACTACAGACAAACCTTTTATAAAATGACTGTTTACTTACTTTATAATAACATATTTCGACATTACCTACATTTCAAACTTATGAAAAGAAGTCAATGTTAAAGTTATGAATGGGGGCCGATGACATGATTCGGAATAACTTATTTGGCCATAGCTCCCAAAAGATTGGCCACCGCTGGTTTAGTTAAACGTTTAAAATCAAAGTATACGTTTCCTTAAAAAAAAAAAAAAAAAAGAAAAAAAATCATTTATACAAGTGTTTTGAATTTAACTCCTAAAATTAATTCTGGATTTGAAAAAAAAAGTTTGCTCTGATACTTATATTAATGTCAAAGACCGCAGAGTTGTTTCAGGTAAAGATAACTGATAAAAAATGTGTTATTAATACACACATTTTTGGTAAATAATTAAAAGGTACTAAATTAATAATTGATACTGAAATAGATTGTAAATTACAAAAATTTAGATAACAAAAATTACAAATTTTAAACAAAGAATTAAATGATAGTAATTTAACAATCATACTGAAATCTATATTTAATTAAAAAAGTAGATAAATAATTATAACAAATTACAAAATTTTGATAAAACTTAAGTGGTAAATAACACGAAACTAAAAAAAAATTACAGAGAAATAAATGATAATAAACTTTTTTTTAGATATATTATTAATTTACGAATTATGTCAAACTAAAATAACAAAATTGAATTAAAAAATGTATGTAAGGAATAACTGAAAATTTTAAAATTCATACTCACGCAACTATGAAATTTTGTAACGCACACATTTATTTGAAACTTTGTGATCTGAAAATTGGTGAATGATTAAGAAATTTGAGTCAACAGTTACTGCAAAAATATCAGATAATAATAAATTACAAAATAATGATACATTTGTGAATCAAAATTATTTTCATAGGAAAAGAATTAATATTATTTGTTTAGTTGGAAATTACAGCGAAAAAGAAAAAAAAATGCTTAGATAACAATCTAAGTGAATACACTTTTATGTTGGGTGGTCAAATAATTAAATAATAATAAAACCTGATATTCTCAATGCTGCTACTCAATTATAACTTAATGCAAAAAAGTTTGTTAGGTTTATACATTTTGGTAAGTAAAAACATTTTAGTGTATTACCCTGATGATAAAATATTTTTAAACGTAAATGATCACTTCGATGTGGATGAAGGTGTGACGACTTTATTTATTGAATTACTAACGATGTAAATATATTTTTAAAATTAAAACATGTAAGTTAAAGAATGGATATAATTGGAAATATTTTAAAGAAATCTCGGGCTAAAGAACATAGTTGGGTTGAAGATCAAATTAAAAATCTGTAACATTCTCACTGTTAAATGAATTTTTGACAACTTTAACAAGAAATCAGCGATCGTTGGATAAAGTTTTCTTCCATATTTAGAAGATAATAATATTTTTTTAAAAGGTAAATACTAAGAAATGTAGCTAATCCAATTGCACCTTATGGTGCTGTTAAATTAGAACATAATAAAAGCAATATAATAAATAATATTAATCAAATCAGAAAATACAGTGAAAAAAATAGTGTACTAGGGTAATACTCAAACTGAATATATTTTTATGAGGGATGGGGCAGTGGATTTACCACATGAGCTTGGTCCAAAAAATAAACGACGAATATTATCAGGTAGCAAGTACCCATTATGATTTTTAAATAATAGTGTTAGGAATTCTTACTCTTATTTCCCAATCCATCTATCTCTTATGGGTTAAAATTCATATTATTTATATTGTATATTTTTATATGCAAATTAATAAAATATATACGTTGACTGTTATGATATCAATCTCAATTTAATGGTTTTATTATCCTTTAGAAACATATGAATATTCGGTTGGTTTAACTTAGTTTTAAATATATTTAAATCCTAACATTACACAGAAAAATAATAAGCTCTACTTCTTAGATCAAAATAGTGTAGAAAAAGTAATTGAAATTCCTATAATATAGAATATCCAGGAAAAACCATACAAACTATTTCTACATTAAAAACAATGTTATCTGGTGTGAAAGAGAGCAATAATATATCAATCAAATCAGATAAGGTATCATACAAAATAAAAATAAAATGTATTTATAATCTGTTGTTTGATAAATCAGACTCTATTAATAAAATTTTAGGTTTTACACAAAATAAAATCCAAGAAAAAAATAAACTTCATTTCGTTGACACAATTCCTAAAATTACTCTATTTGAAACAATTAATGTTCATTGTAATTTAGCTAGTGGCGTGGTTCTGAAACGTGATGAGTAGAATAACGGAATGAGTGAGTGAGAGACTTTGGTCAGTGCTCAACATCGAGGTCTTTATCGCTGGTGACGGTGACATGAGGTGAGTATAGAGCAGCACCGGAATGAAGGGGCGGGGGAAACGGGAGATCCCCAATAAAACCCGCCGACCAGCGGCATCATCCGGCACGACTCCCACATGCAAAAATCCGAGGACCGACCTCGCCGGGAATCGAACCCGGATCGCCTTGGTGGGAGGCGAATGATCTGACTATTCGCCACCGCGGCCCCTAGAATAATGGAGAAACTAGTATTATTTCATTTAGTGAAACAATTTCTTACGAACCAAATTATCCATTATTATTTCCAATACAAACAGATAAACTGGAAAAAAAAATTGTGTTAGAAATAAGAGATTAGAATAGAAAATTAATTGACATTTATTCTTCTGAAATAACTGCAATATTAGAAACTAAACCATACTTACATTATATTTAATATTTTGTTTTATTTATTTTTTACGTAAATAAATATGGATAGTATTTCAACAGAAAGTGTAATGAAAGACTGAGAAAAAAGAACTGCCAAATTTAATACATCGAATTTGGAGATGTGTATATAAACTTTTAATTAGATTTTGTTGTAACAAGTGTTGCAAATGTTAGATTCCCATTATATTGATCATAATATATATTTTGTTGACTGTTTTGTTCGAGGAGAACAAGTTTGTTATAATATCACTGTAGCTGTTGATAAAAGAGACATGAAATTAAAAATCTGGGAAGATGTAAAATTTGAAATTTTTGACTTGAATTCATTTCACTTATTTTGTTTGTTAGAACCATACGAAAATTTTCACGAGTTTGGAATATAATTTTAATATAGAAATAGTCACTCGATGTTGAAATTGATTGGAATATAGTATCGTAAATTTTTAGTGGTTTTAAGTATTTATTGTATTTACTGTTAGTTTCATTACTTAAATGTTAACACGTTTTGACACCTATTGTGAGGTTTTTGTAAAAATTTCGCGATAAAAAATTATGTACAAATTACGTTAGTGCTGTAGTAACGTTAGGAATTAGTTTTGTATCATTTTGAATATAAAAGGTGTCATTGTGTTCGAACATACATTTATTATCTACTATGGTTATATACTTTGGTACCACTTACAATGTGCTTTCTTTATTAGTGTTGGAATAAGCTTCGATTAAGACAAAGCTTATTCGCCCTAATATCAGTTTTTCTAAAAGTGTACATTTCACATATTAAGGAATTTGACCCCGACTAATCTGCCTGTGACCGTTAGAGTGGAGACAAATACATTATAATCGCTGCGTTAAAAACAAAGTCATCTGCGACGTAACTGGTAGTCCATGGAACAAGTAACGGCACGGAAAGCGGTAATGGCTAACATTGGGATACATTTTAACTTCAGCCTTTAATCATTTCGGAAAACAAAAAAAATTTTAATCAGGACGATGAGACCGAGGAATAAACCCAGATCTACCCAGAGGTGGAAATGTAATTTTTTCTGGGAAGCCAAATGTGAAATTTTTGTAGGTAGCAAGGCACAACGTCTCGCCGACACCATTGTTGTTAGAAACCAAACAAGTGGCTCTGAGAAAAAAGAAACATGTATAACAAGAGAAGTGGTCATGGCCTATGAGGAAGAATCATCACATAGTTTGATTCAAGAAGTGAATCTGGAAAAGTATGGGTAGCCAAAATGAAGACAGCTGTAACTTAGATCGAGCCTAGGTCCTCCCAAGTGCATATGATGTCAGGTAATTCATGGATACAAACTGCGTTAAGTGAATATTATATACGAGGAAAAAAGTAATTCTTAAGGATCTTAGTTTACGAGAAATGTTTCATTTAAGTCCAAACAAAAAAAAAACAGCGAAGTGGCAGTCAAAGGTAAGGAAATTCGTAGTTTCGGACTACACCACATGTACGCGCTAATTTACTCATTTAAATGCAAAATTAACAGTGAGAATAAGAGTTAAAATAAGATATTCTAATTGATAGCAGCGTAAATTAACAAATAGGTACACACACAATCTGTGAACTACCAGCCGTGTAACGCAATGCATACTTACGAGGAATACTTTACACAGTACAGTCAATGAACTGATGTGTTAATTGCACAAAACTTATTCTTGTCAAAACTGAATAGGAACAAATTAAATATTATAAAACGTAAACCGAAGTTTTAATAAAATTGTATGCTTATAAGTTGCATTTTCGTATCTGAACGAGTAGAAAAGCAAATGTTTTCTTATTTTCAGTCTAAAATGTATATGAGTGCGTCCAAAATTTTTTTGAAATTTTTAAATAGTTTTGATTTTAATTGCTTGTAGTCCAATATCATTATCAAATACTATAAACTCCCATAGATCAGCTTCACTACGTTCCTATTTAATATTTTTGTTCTAATGATACAACATTTGGTGTTAGATAATAGAAAATAATATTCTTATTTAGGTTGCCGTTCAACATTTTGCTGTTCATCTCTTATTACGTCAGCCATTAGCAGGCTCATTTACGTCTGGCCTTCCAGCGATCAGTTTAAAGTTAATTGGCCTAATGGCTTTCAGTAGAGTGAAATCAGGCCCGCCAATAAGTTATAGACGATTATACAATTAACGCGGCCATTTACTTCCGCCAGGGAAGCCAACACTCCGACTGGATCAGGAGACGCTTCTAGTGGGCCAGAACACGAACCCTAAGTAAGTAATCTTCACCGTGAACTATTGATTTCCATAAGACAGTCATTCCAAGACTGTCAATAAAACGATAGTAATAGAAGCTCATCATCGCCGCAGTGCCGTGTTGTCGTTCCATTTAACTCCGTGACGCCAACCGTAAAAGGACAAACTTTGCTATACGTGACATCACTTAGAGTGCAGTTCTGTTTCACACTTTGGTTTAGCAATTTTCAAGTTAAATTAATGGTTATCGGCACTTGTGTACTGGTCACGATATTCAAATGTGCCATTTAATGCAACATTCAGTGTGTTAACATTGTTTAGTCAAATGGCAAGCCCCTCGACACGATAGCACATGCACTGGTGTATAAAAATAAGTGTTGCTTTAGCTGCATTTTTATGTACGAATCACATTTAATGCAAATGTTTTCATATTGAACGTACTATTGACAAAATGTTTAACGTGGTTCCAAATTGCCTGCTAAATAAACCGACTTTAATATGGCGCCCGCTGTGACGTCATTTGGCGAGATTGCAGCCTATTTGCTGTTAGCTGCCCGTAGCAGTCGATATGGCATAATGTAGAAATCACGCTTGCGCAAAGCGAAGGTGTTTCATATCGTTTATAGAACCAAAACGAAACGTAAAATTACTTAAGCGCGCCGCCTTACACGCGCTTCAATTGCGTTGTAGTGTGTACGTGAATACTTTTTTTTAAACGAAACTATTTCATATGTGACCATTGTGAAACTGCAGGGAAAGAAAGCTTTCTTAGAAAAAGAATGAAATGTTATTGTTACGACAACATGCTAATTAAAGACACTGTTTCTAAGCCCTCCAACATAGTTAAAAACTGCCTTTTCAGACTGCTGTACATCAACATATACTAACTGTATGTACGGTAGTCTCAGATTGAAACGTGCACTCAATCATATTGTATAATAGTCGATTATCTCAGTTACTACATAAAACATTATAACGGCGCCGATAAAACTTACAAGAAGCAAGCCGACGGTAGATATAGTACATGTTAGATCAGTGTATTGGGCATAGAAGCGGTGATGTATCACGCTATATCTGAATAGTGGATATTCACTGATCACGCCGATGGGTGGGGCAGTTTTAACAAATTGAATGAGTGAGAAATCACTGTCAAATCGATGACTATTCACTGATTCCACCAGTTTATTAGTTAACGTCCACAGATTTTCCAGTAATTTTTCACTGATTCAATAGGTGAAAACTGTTCTTTGGAAACAGCAGAAAAAAACGAGTGAATATTCACTGATTCACTTGTGAGACGTTGGCTCTCTTAAAGAAAAATTATGGCGGTCTTAAATTTGTATTTCATTACTTTTTTTTTTTTTTTTTTCGCTATCTGAAAGTAGTCTGATCTCTTGGCTAAGTGGTTTGCGCTCTTGGATTTAGGCTAAGGGCCGTATCTATAAACGGCTTTCGAATGACAACCAACTGCTATCCCCATAAAAAAAGCATTGGTAAGCAGTTGGTTGTCATTCGAAAGAGGTATATAGTTTCGGCTCTAATGGCCGTATCTATAAACGGCTTTCGAATGACGCCGGGTTCTGGGCTAGATGCGTCCACACCAGGGTCATATAAGTTAGGTTTGGCAACTTCCTAATATTTTTGACTCGCTTTCTGAAGCTCGCGGCGGCTTGCGAACTAACGGCGCTAGTAGTAGGTTGACCCAAAACAAATACGTTTTTTCCATAAGAATGCATGTAAACAATGTGCAGCGAGTGTTTTAAAAGCAAAATTTGGTGTGTTACAGCGCTTATATGACAATAATTCGCGTATGATAAACAAACTACAGTTAAATTTATGCACTACCAAGATATTCGTTTTCGAAAACATCAAATAAATGTAACAAAGTGGCTAACTTTGAAGAGGTAGTCTGGAAGGCATGTCCGCAGTGAAAAGGAATTAAAGTTAAATAAAATTAGTGTTGTGTCGGCCTATTATTAACGTGAT
>PNEQ01031255.1:0-12839 GCA_003012365.1 Medauroidea extradentata
TCAAGTATTTCTGAAAATCTTCAACATTACTATTTGGAGGAACATAAATACACCCAATAAGAATTTTATATTGAGAAGTAACTGCTATTTCTACCCATATGGCTTCAATATGTGGATCTGATAAATCATGCCTAAGAAAAGAAAAGGGAAAAATGTTTTTATCAACTGCTATTAATACTCCACCACCTCGGCTAAAAGATGTGAGTTCGGAATTTCTATCGTTCCGGAATATATTATAGTGTTGAGGGAAGTAATGAGAGTTAACGCTATTATTGTTAAACCATGTTTCAGTTAAGCAAACTATTGGATGGCAATCAGAAAAGACGCTCACATAAAATTCTGATGCTTTGGTGCGTAAGCCACTAACATTTTGATAATAAAGATAAGTTAAATTTCCTGCACTCGACATAAACTAGCCTAATAATCAGTTGATCAGTTGATGTAGTTATGTAGTTGAAAAAAAAGGGAAAGAACTTGTGAAAAGGAGAGTTATAAAAATTACTAATTTGAGTGTAATTATTTCATGTTTGATTTAACCATAAAAGGTCACGTCCCCAGTCATGTGTTACATTGCGTATCACTTGACAACAAATTATAAAAAATCGTAACCAGTATGAAGCAAGATTTCCAAGTAGCAGTTACACATTAGTAAGTTCTTAATCATGGCTGCTACTAGAATAACAAGCACCACATATCTGCAGCTAATGGTCACCAATTTTTAAAATTGGATATTCAGACTTATGATGTGTTTACTGGATGAAAAGGAGCAAAATGGACAGTAGAAGATGTGGTTATGAGTGGGTTTGATGCTATGAAGAAAGAAGTCAGAGCTGCAGACAAAAAAGCGAAGACTCTCGTAATTAACTACGTCAGTGGTACCCACATTGACTACCTTGTGAACTGTAAAACTGCTCGGGATATCGTGGAAACACTACGCAAAGTTTTTGAGTGGATAAGTACAATACCAAAGTTCCTTGTCAGAAAGATGTTACTGTGCCTAAATTGCACAACTTGACTCCAAGACCACTTAAACAGGCATGATAATTTAGTAAGGGAACTGGAGGCAATGGATTAAAAGCTTGAACGAGACAATATTGCTTATTTTTAACTATTCTAGATAAATATGAAATCTCTTGGAAACCTTGGACACTGATTTAACTTAAGACTTTGTAAAATCTAGGCTATAAGATGCAGAACTTAAAACAAACCACACACATGCAACTGAAATAGATGGAAGCTCACATAGCACTATGTTTTACAACTATTTTAAAAGTGTTAAGAGTGAGGTGAAACAGGAAATTTTCTCAAAACTTAAGCTAAAGGAGGCTATAGAAACTGCAATGAAAATTTCAGCAATGGTGGCTAGTGAGGCTACAGTGAAAATTTCAACAGCCTTTGAGATCGTGCAGAGGAAGTTATGGAAGATTCATAAGTCGCAGGCATGATAGTTAAGGTGGCTACACAGGTACAAATAACTACTTCTGTCAAGAATATGAAACGTGTCCAAATGAACAGATTTCAATTTCATTTGTAGCAATAGTGAAAGAAATACTGTTGTTTACTGAAGGACAGAACAGAATCCAGCTTTCTCAATGCTGGATGCACAGATGATTCAGTTAGCATGAGTTTAAAAAACTTTATGTCTGAAGTTAAGAACCTCAAACCTGTAAGGATTAAGGTGGCAAATGGAGGTGAGTTGATAAAAGAACAGATGGGAACTGAGTATATAAGGAAGATCTGGCAATAAAGCTGAAAGCTCTCATAGTTTTAGACTTAACACAAAATCTGTTGTCAGTTTCAGAGACTGTAATATCGGGAAGGAAAGTGATTTTTCATAAAAACTTTACAGAGATCTTCAATGAGTGCCTGAACGTTCTGTGTTCTCTGGCAAGGAAACTCTATATATCTGATTTATTAATGTGCAAAACAGAATATTGTACTATGGCAACACTGGAAAATTCGTGGCACCAAAGGCTTGGTCACTTAAATAGAAACTGCCTGAAAGCAATGGGTCTACCGACTTCAGTTAAAGTGTGCGACTCATCTCACCCAGGGAAGGCAGAGAGACAACCATTTCTCACTGTAGAAAAACCAAGGTCTCAAAGAATTG
The DNA here is from genome assembly GCA_003012365.1 of Medauroidea extradentata. Lineage (NCBI taxonomy): Eukaryota > Metazoa > Arthropoda > Insecta > Phasmatodea > Phasmatidae > Medauroidea > Medauroidea extradentata. The sequence continues at coordinate 2,111 of PNEQ01031255.1, forward strand.
GAGAATTCCTGCATACAGATGTGTGTGGACCAATAAACCCCCCCTACTGTAAATGGTGAAAAGGTATTTCCAAATGATTACAGATGACCAGTCACATTTTGTCATTGTAAATCTACTTACAAATAAGTCAGAAGCACAAAAAAAAAACATGAAGCATATCACTCTATTAAATACCCAGCTAGGAGTGAACTCTGTCGAGTGCATTGTGTAATGGTGGTGAGTTAACCTCAACAGATTAAATTTTTTTCTCAAGCAAGAGGATCAAACTGGAGTACACAGCTCCGTATTCTTCACAGAGCAACAGGGTGTGAAAAAGGATAAACAAGACTACTGAATAAAATGAGAAGCATTTTTAACAACACAAAATTGCCAAAGCATCTATGGAGTGAAGCGATTAGCCCAGGTGCCTATCAGACTAACCGGTCTCCCAAAACAGCACTAAGCTGAAATAATTCCGTTGAAAGCTTTTGGGGCAAGAGCTTGGGCTGTAAAGTTGCCACAAAAGGAAAAACTGGAGGTGAGAGCAAAACCCATGAGGATGGTAGGTTATAGCCCAAATGGGTTCAGGCTGTGGGATCTACTCAAAAATCAATGTAGACGTCTTGCATGATATTACCTTTGATGAGGAAGATGTTGAAATAAAGGCAATGAAAATTGTGAAAGGAACCACTGAAAAAGGAAAAGAAGAAACCTCAAATCTAAGTGTCAGCGACGTCTTTAAAGGATTTGACAATGAACAGACAGAGATTAGCAACGTACGAAAAGATCCAAGAAGAAGCATACCTGCACCAGCTGAGGTAAGAAACTTACGAGAAAGACCAAGAAATAGCACATCTCTCCCAGGAAGATTTAAACATTACGAGCTATATAATGCCTATTGTCTGATCTCTGGGGACCCGAGTACATTCTCGGAAGCTGTCAAAGCAGACTGTGATTGGGAAAATGCAATAACACAAAACTTGAAATTCACAAAAAATTCCAAAGACAGAAACATGCTGAGGTTCAGTGACACTCAAACCCATTAAAACTATGGATTTTTTGCACAAAACAAAATGAACTCAAAAAGGCAAGAGAATTTTGACTATTATATCTACTCTCCAGTTGCAGCAGTCATAACAATGATATAATATGCTTTAAAAAAATAATCTTGAATCCAGACAACTTGATATTCCTACTGCTTTCCGGAATGGTGAGTAAAACCAGAATGTTTACATTGAGAGGCCAGAGGGGGTAAAATGAGATTCTGAAGTATTTAAACAAAACATAGCGCTTTACAGACTCAAAGATTCCCTAAAGTGCTGGAATGAAAAGTTTCACAATTTTGCCACCCAGTCAGGATTGTAACATTCTACAAAAATGCTTGCTTGTAATGTAGGAGCAATCTTCAGTTAATTATTTTTGTATATCACATTCTTCTGTTTGGAACTGCACAAGAAGTTGATAACTTTGTCAGCTCCCTGAAAGAAAAATTCAGGGCAAAAGATTTGGAACCATTAACTTCATTTCTGGGTATGGATATTGCAAGAGGAAACAAGATTAGAATCTCTCAGGCAAAAATGATTGAGGATGTCCTTAAAAAATTCAACATGAACAAATGTAAGGGGATGCAGGTCTGAATGGCTCATGATGCTGTTCTGTACATTACCGGGAAAATTGTGGATTTACCCTTCAAGCAACTCAGTGGCAGCCTTATGTATCTAAGTCTGGTCAGCAAACCCGACATCATGTTCGCCACCTCCTACCTAAGTAGGTACCTTGACAAACCAACTCTGTCATTGTGGAGTGCAGGTTGGTTTTTAGACGGAATCAGCATGATGACTTGAAAGCATACGCTGATGCAGACTCTGCAGGCGACAAAGAAGACCGGAAGACCACAAGCTGCTCTGCAGTGTTACATGCTGGAAGCTTTGACTCATGGCAGTCTGTAAAGCATCAGACTTTTGGAAACTGTCTACAGCAGAAGTAGAGTATGTTGATGCCACTCAAACAACTTATGAAGTTCTGCATCTCCATGGGACTGTTATAAGGTGTATCTGTCAATGATAAGAAGCCAGAGCTATATTATGATAATCAAATTGAAATTTTTATAATGACTAACTACTAAAACTCTAAGAGATCCAAGCACACTGATATCAGAATAAACTTTGTCAAAGGTGTTGTATCTAAAAATCAACTCATTATTGAATATGTCAGATCTGAAGAAAATTTTGCAGACTTCTTCACAAAGATATTGTCTGTGAAGACATTCAGAATATGTCGTGATATGTTACGTCATACCTGTAAATTTATATATATTTTTTTTTACAATTTGAAGTTATTTAGATTGAAAACTGGACTACTCAAAAATTAAAGGGGAATGCAGAACATATCAGATTGTTTCCGTTGGCAACATTGATCAAGTCTATGCAGAATTTAGAATGTTCATGTAGGCCACCAGTGAGTAGTTACAAAAAAAAAAAGACTTGAGAAAAGGAGTGTTTTAGACATGACAAATACCATTGTAATTATTATTTAATGTTTGCATTAACAATAAAAAAATTTAACAGAAGAATTTACAGATTGCAGAGCGCACACGAGACCGAACAGATATCAAACATAGTGTACACAACATGGAGAAACATCTAATTATATGGGCATATCAAAACTGACTAATCAATTCTTGGTGTACACAGACAGTATCAAGAAAATGAAATGGATAACCAAAATCAAAGAATAATTGGAAGATGCTGGCATAATAGACCGAGATGTATAATACTGGAACAACTTGGATTAGAGGAAGAGAGTGGAAGAAGGTGAAAGAAGTGTGTGACTGAGAGTTACCCTCAGGAAGTAAATGCTTACTGTGGTTTATTAATGGCCTATACACAAAGTAATACATACAAAAACCATTACAATGTACTGTTCTAAATGCAATTATGCTCACCTGCACATGTGCGTGTTCCATGACCAAATGGGGTGTGCAAGTGAGGTAAAATCTTCCGCGATTCTTCTGTCCTCAACCAACGCTCAGGTCTGAAATCATGAGGCTTTTCAAAGAAATCTTCAGAGAGGAAATTCACATTTGCATTTAGATGTACATTCGTCTGTAAATAAATAGAGAATTACATTACATAGCAAGCAAAGGCAATTTTCACGTCTGGCGAATGCCACTTTTGTATATGAATTTAAAAATTATTTCGGTATGTAGCTGTACACTTCAAACATAGACAATTTTCTCTCACGCAAAACACTTACACTGCAGATAAAAGGTTTTATGAAAAAAGTGAAAATTAAGAAACATTGATGGAAATGATTCCAATTAAAATGTTTTGAGACACTGAAAACTATAGGCATATATAAGAATGTGTTGTAAAATTTTGGATGAAAGGAAAATGAACACCTAAACTTCTAAAGATTATTTATAATGAAAAAAATACTGAAAATATTAACACAATTGTGAAAACTAAGAACTTAGTTTTTTTGTATTTCTTGTAATTTCTCTTTTATTCCTTTAGAAACATGTATTTATAGTATAAAGTTATCCAATCCTAAAATTTAACATTTGTTTGTTTTGGGAAAATTTACAAAAATTTATGTCTTATGCGCATACTGTTTATTAGTGTAGGAAGTTGGTTTGCACAACAGGTCACTGGTGTGTCAGCTATCAGTATTTGTTTTTTGTTGCCAGGTGGGAAGGGCACTGTCCAGACAGTGTTCACCAGGTAGTGAGCAAGTTAGGAGTGGATGATTAAGGCTGGAGGACGTGGAAGTGCATGATACAAATGCACTATAGAGCGATTGTTAAGTCCAGGCGGGATGAACAGGCCTCAGGTTCAATGGTCGTTGGGTGGAACTAGGCTGTTCAGTGCTTTCCCTACCCTTCCCTTTCTCTCATTTACTTCCTGGGTGTTGAGAATATGTAACAGCTGTGTGTGAGGCTTAGCAGTTCTTGTGGGGTATGCAATGTAGGGCCAACGTACTGGTGCAACCTATAACCAACGGTTGGATTTACAACATTGAGCCAACATTAAACTAACTAAATAATTATAACATAAAACTGATTATTTTAACAAAGCAACTAAATCGCTTCACAAACTTCAATGATGGGTAATTTCCTACATTAAAAACTTTATCTCGAACTCTTTGTGAAAATGTTTATTTTATACCGTTGGCCCAATGTAATTATACACATCAAACCCCAACTGTGTGTTTGCCAACTTGCTGCCAACATTAAACCAACAAAATTCAAATAACAAAATTTGGATCTTCCAGTGTGTTCATACATTTCTTGATTTATTGTAACTATTTTCAGAATGTTTCTGATTCACTGCAATAATAATCTCTTTTTGAAAATATTTGTTGGCATACTACGTTGGGCCAACATTCTATTAACGTGTGTTTTCAAACACAACGTATTACCAACGGTTCCAACCAATTTTCATAGTTGGCCCAACGTTGGTTGCTACTGGAGGTAGCAAACAAAATTGCAGTATTTTGAAGTGTTTGCATTAGTAGCAAACAAACTGAAACAATTCTAGTGGTACAACTACAGTAACAGTATATGAAAAATTTAAATAAATGATACGCCATATTTTTAAAGTTACTCCATTGATTAATATCCAAACTAAGACCACAGCACCAAAACTTCTGCACAAATTAATTTATTTTTTTTAACATGCATAAGATGAATCACGAGGGCACAAGATTAACACAAAAATTGTGAGGGCTCGCAAGTATGAAAATGTGAACTAAAGGAATGTCAGACACTTATCAAACATAAGAAAATCAAGAGTGAGCCACCCACAATTTAAGGTTGATGACAGTAGTAGGAAGCCAGTGGTCTGACAAATACACCATTGTTATGTCTACACAAAAAAAGCAAATAAATATATTTCAATATTTATACAATTTATACAATCCAGCAATATCTTTATAACTACAAGTTAATATCCAAAATAACACCTTAGGTAGATTTGACAGCAGAGGATACCTCAACAGATTGAAAAAAAGCTGTTTAGTGTATCAAGAGCCATACAGACTTAACAGAACAGATAGTTGCTGAAGACAGTGATTTATAAGATTGGAATAACAAACATGATAATGTAGTTCAAAGCTAGTCAATTTGATAAATGGTGATAAGAAAAATTTTTTTATCATGTACTGGATTTAGGTACATAATATTCTTAAGCAAGTTGCTTTTGATTGTTTGGTTTACTTTTGGCAAGTTAAAAGGCAATAAAAATGTGTTCGTCACTCTACTGTATTTAGTAAAACGATGTCCGAGTGGTTTTAAAAAAAATAGTGTTAAGTGATTTAAATTAATTTCTCTAAACTAGTCAAACAAAAAAAAATAACTAGGCCAGTTCTTCCATTTCTCTGCCTCCCTTCACCTGTTCAGCACTGATATCCTTTACGTGCATTTACATACATAACAATTAAATACACACATTACTAAAAGACAAACATCACATTTTCATTGATAGATTGCTTCCACTTCTTTCATAATTTCAGTTTCCTGGATTATTAAAATCACTAGCCATAAAAAAATTTTATCTCAAAATTATCTTCTGTAACATGAACCACGGTTTGTAAAATCTAAACCTCAAATGTTAAAACTACTTTTATAAAAATCAAAGATATTACCCAATGTTTTCTAAGCTAGCCACACAAATTCTCTAATAGCTGTGTTTGGTACGGTGTTTATCTAGTGACAGTAACTAAGACACTAAGGTCACAGAACTAGTTTTGTGGCGAGTTTATGAATGGAAACTACTACTAACAAACACACATTTCACGTACATATATTTACAGCAAAATAAAATGATTTTCTTTTGTCAAATGTTAATTTTTTAGGCATGTGCTCATTTTAATTCATAAATATTGTAGTTGGTACAGTTATATAATTCGAGAACATTAATCAAGTTGTGTTACAGTGTTGTGAATAACAACAAACTCTACATGCAAAAACTACTTTCTGTATGTTCTAGCATAAGTCACACAAGTCTGTAAGTTGAGACAACCCGAATAATTATATTAATATGTAATAAAAATTTTACTATGTCAAGCATAATAAATATAATTGTTACAATGGAATTAAGAATTATGAAATAGGTTTCTTACCAGTTATTCGACCTGTTTGCCAGAAATATCTGTAGTTGCATCTGTACCAATTTTTCTCTGTATCACTCATCTCTAATCCTGATGGTAAAATCACTTCTACAGATACCATAAAACAGGTTGACTTGATACACATATAGTAGCTTGACTATTTGTACAATAATTTTTTTTCATTTGTATACTTGATAACCAATAGTAAAATTGTCAAGTTGTTTGTCATTATTAGACATCACTGCCTATTGTGTTAATTTTTACTTAGGTTGCACATCAAGAAACCAAAAAAGTAATTTTTTATGTATCAAGTCACAGTACGTGTTACAAATCACTTCATTGTATTGTAATAACCTCTCCACTCACATGGAATTGCAGTGTATGATAGTATGATACTTACAACATTGAGTCATTCCAAAACTGAACTTTTATATAACCCAGTACATGGCTGTGCTACAAAGATATTCTTGACATAAAGTCAACAAATATATAATAAACAAAAATGATCAATGAAGTTTAATCATATATTGATAAGGTATTTTTAAATTGAAGAAATTGAAGTTATTTGTATTTTTTATCACTGTGCATTGATTACATCAATAGAGAGTTGAAACCCTTAACAAAAGAAACAATGAGCTAAACAATAATTTTTTTTTAGATGTATTATAATATAAATTCAAAAACAATACTCAAATAATAGAACTGATAAAACCAAATTGGTTTGCAACCATGTGATCTGTTTCATAGGTTACGAGATGAGTGAAACCACATAAACCCACCACCATAAAGAAAATAAAAAGGTGCTCACCCCTGAAGGAACCTGATAACCAGACAAAACCAAATCCTTTTGAGTGATTCGAGAAACTTCAGTTCCTATGGGGTACAATCTGGAAAAAAAAGTACAAAAAATTTTTTTACATTAAAATATCAAGCTATGAAAACAGTACTTAAGAGACAGAAAACCATACAGTATAGTGCTTAAGTTGGCAGCAGTGACAGGACCAAACTGGTGTGTACAGAGTGTTTGTTTTCAGTGTTGCGCGCTAAGACATGTTGCTGCGAAAATGCCTGTGATGGTACCTTTTGCGACATTGAGAACAAGAATGAGCTTGAGTACATAAAATTGGCGACGAGGATATTATTGTAAGAGTACTAGCCAGCGCATACATTGTCAAAAAAGCAAACATGGCTACCATTGGGTGAATTTGTGCCAAGTCTGGAAAAGTGGAAGCCATATCGTGAACACATTCAGTTTCACTTTATTGCAAATAAGGTGGAAAGGAAACGGAGAAAGCAAAACAAATGGTGTTCTTCATGGTTTGCGGTACCGAACTGTACAACTTGGTTTCCTCATTGGTGGCGCCTAAGTTGACGTATGAAGTTATGATTACTAGGGAATTTGCCAAGCTCACTGAAAACTTCGAGCCCACACCTAGTGAAATTGTTGAAACACACAAATTTTTGAAACGTGACCAGCAATAAGGGGAGACCGTCGCATCCTACTTGGCAGAATTACAGCGTTTAAGTATGCACTGCAACTTTCTGGATTTGGAGCGTATGTTGACAGACAGACTCATGTGCGGGTGTATGTGTAGCGCGCCCTATTGTTGAAGGACAAACTAACCTTCAAAGACGTGGTGGAGATCGCAACAGCAGCTGAAGCAACCAGCAAAAATTTGGCCGATTTACGGAGTATCAGCGAGAAGGTAGGCCGAACTCCTGAGGAAATCTCAGTGCATGCTGTGACAGTAGGTAGACACCCAGATCATTCAAGACAAAATGTGGTGGAGGAATTTTCTAAACAAGTGTGCTGGTGATGTTCGGGGAAGCACAAACCATAAGTATGTAGGCATTTATCAACAGTAAGCAAAAAGGCAGCAGCAAAGAGGAAATGGTAGTACTACACCCCAAGGACGTGACGGAGAGACAACCGGTAAAACACACATGCTGCTTGAAACTGTTTCAGGGGCTAACATAGAAGGGGAGCAAGAGGATGTTGATTTGGGACTCTATGGGTTACACAAGCTGCAGACACTACAGAGCAGAGCAACATTTGTTATGGACTTACTGTTGGATGGAAATAAACACCGAATGGAGGTGGATACTGGAGAAAGTTTTTCCGTCATTAGCTGGGAAACTTATAAGTCTCTGTGGCCAGAACTACCACCACTGAACAACTGCAATATTGCCTTGCGGACATGGTCATCTGAACAATTGCAATTGAAGAAGGTCAAAACAGTGTGGGCAGAAGTAAAGGGTAGCACTGCAGTTATTAGTGGCCAGTGGGAAGGGACCTAGTTTACTTGACCGAAATTGGTTTCATCCATTGGGGATTTCTGTAGCAGGAATTTTAGCACTTCACAGCACAGGACCCACGCTGGGTGAGTACCAAGAATAATGGATGAAAGAAATGCTGGTAAAACATCCCAGGCTGTTTGACAGTAGTGATTTGGGGCAATATTATAATATTTTAATATTATTGAAAGTAATATTCAAAAGGTAAATGTATTGTATTCTAATGCTGTGTTATGATTGTATGTTTTAATTCCTTACTGTGTACTTTAGCACCAGCATTTTAATGTCCCATTTTAATATACAATAGGAACCACCTTCCAAAATTATTGTAATCTTTATAATTTATTTAAATGAGTGTTTAAGAAATATTGTTCCTCTCTGAAATATAGCTAATATTTGTTTATTGCTCTTGGTTGAAGTTCCAGATTACTGTCACAGGAATTTAATACATATAAGTGTATTACTCTTTGCCCGACAACAATAAAATAATAAGTTTTTATGTATGGTATGAATAACTACTTCTCTAAGGCATTTTATGTATAGTTTTAAAAATAATGTTACAGTTGATAGTGAGGAGCAAGGCAAGTGCTCAAATGTTGTTTATTTTAATATTTATGAGTGCCTGAACTGAAATCAACATAGATATCCATGATGGCTTGGTTACAACATCCTACATTGCAGCACTGCAATTGGTCAAATCTTTCATATTTTATTTTATGTTTTTCTATTGATGGACTGAAAACTGACCTTGGTCAGAAGGAATGTAAAGAAGAATGAACTTGACTGTACTCAGAGGTTGGGGATTGAGAGTCCCAATTTCGCCTGTATCGTCAGAACTTCCGGAGTATTTGAATTTTGTGTTTTAAGTGTGGAACACTTAATGAGGAACAACATTTGTACCAGTCACACTAATTTTGTGTTTGGTATTAAAGGAAGGTGGATTTAGGTGGGCAGCATCTTAACCACTATAATATATAGTAAAATGGTTCCTATTTTAATATTGTGTTGTACTCCATTTATTTCCGTTGTCTTCCATAGCATAATCAATGATTGCGTGGCCTGTATAAATATTCCTCTGGCGCCCAATCCATCATATTATAGTGTCACACTTAGTAGTACGTATACCTACCTTATTACACAATTATTCTTGTAATAGTATATTATAGAAAATGTTGCCGTTAGCGTGGGGCAAGAAATAAGGTTGGATTCAGTTATTTTTTTCTTTACAATCATTTTGTGATTGCACTAGGCTATTTACGTTTGACGACACACACCCACATATTTCTAGCCATGGAGAATCAGGGTCGTGACTCGTATTTCCTCCGCAGTTCAGTACTAGACGAAAATAGCTAGCTTCTCAATACTGCATTTCATAACATAGAGAATTTATCATTACCTGAAGAGGGAAACTTGCACTTTAAAATGTCACAGGGGAAAAAGTACCACTACGTAACTTAGAGAATGCAGAAACAACTAGTGAAGACAGTAAAGGGGCAGATGTTTGCACTGAAAATACTAATTTCAATAATTCTCAAATGATGATAATGTTTTCTGACTTTTTGAAACAAATGCGAGATGAGATCAAATCCGACCTATGTTCCCAATCATCTAAAATTACTGCTAGTTTTGAAAATATGCAAGCAAGTTTTGAACAGTTAAATGCTCGTACTGAATATTTGCAAGCAGGTATTGAACAGTTAAATGCTCAGCTGACTATTACCAATGCTAATGCTGAAAAAGCACATGCGTGCATAGAACATTTACAGACAGAATTTTCGGAGCTTAAGATATCAGATGCAGGAACAATTTGTGATTTAACTTTACAAGTTAAAGAGCTAAGTAATAACACTGAATCACATCTTAATAATGTGAAGTGTTCAGCCACTTCCCCATTTTGGTTAAATATTAATTTTGTTTTCTTATTTAAATTGCACAGTTTGGGTGCCTACAGCGCTCTCGTCGGCGGTGCACAGTGGACCACGTGACTATTTTATGGCTCGGAAGGCTGTTGTTTTGTATTGCTATATTTCTTTGCTCTTACTCTATGCTTCCCCTTCTCCACTTCCCTGCGCAGGCGCATTAGCTAGACTCTGGCCAGGTTGAACTAAGGTTCTTGCGTGGGCCATCAGCTCACTCTCTTTTTTTTTCTCTCTTCAGGACGTGGGCACTGATAATGTAAGTACTTCCGAGCTCCTAGTGTAGTGTGATAGGGTAGGTTGGGGACTTGTCCCCCCATGGCGAGCAAGGCGGCTGCCGTCATGTGCTGTGTTTAAATTAGTTTATTTATTGCTTTAATGTCTTTTCTAAATTCCTTTTTTCGGTCGCCGTCTGATAAAAATTATGTCTT
>PNEQ01031256.1:0-12854 GCA_003012365.1 Medauroidea extradentata
ACGGAATATGCTTTTTAGTCGGTTTTATTATTTCTCTCTTTATCTATGTTTAATGGGGTTTTCGGTATTCCGTTACAATATTTCGAGTTTTAAGCCTCCCCCACCCCCCTTTTCTTTCCCATTTTAAACACTAAAATCCTGGTAGTCGCAAATATGATTAGTAGCTTGCCTTTCAAATTAGGTCACGCATCGCCACTGATGTATACGCTTTTTTCGAAACCAATATGGATAAAATATTCAATGACAATCCTAGATAATAGTATTTGCCAACGTTATGAGTAAATATTTATCCAGAATTACTCATTCGTTACGCGTGATCTCTTGCGCCGCGGTTAAATGCATGACGTTCCGGCGTCAGAGATTATACCTCAGAAGTTCATAACACTGGAAACAATTCTGTTTAAAACGTTGTCTGAAACCATTGTCTAGGATAGCTATTGCTTACTTTTTGCAAATTAGCTTCAAGAAACCTACAGTTATTGATTAATGCTTTTAGCGTTAAATTATGTACCACGCCCTCTTAAGGGCGTTTAAGTGCGATAAAATCATAAATTTAAATTTTCTGAAATATTGTTAGTTTTGTAAACGATATCAGTGAGTATATTTTACGCTTAAGAAACTATTGTAGCTCATAGTTTTCTCATAACGGGGTGTCATAGTCAAAATTTACTTGTTACTCTGCCATGTAAATACTGAAAACCAACTGACCTACTGAAACAAAATACCCCACTGTAACTTGCATCCCATGAGCTAGGAAAAAAAAACCCGCAATATTTTGTATTTACAAATCGCAGAAGTACAGAAAATGTTGCAAATTCAGCAATTTGTTTAAAATACAAAAACAAATCACGGGATTTTTAAAAATGTTTTATTACCTAGTCCATAGAATGTTATTTCACTGTGAATTATTTCACGTACATATGTCAATTGTTTTTTACTATTTGCATGGCAGCAGAACATGTAAATTTTGACTGACGCATTGTTATGAAAACTACGCCAGGTTAAATTGTTTCGTAAGAGGAAACTGTACGCACTAGTATCGTCTACAAAACTAACACTATTTCATATAAATATAAAATTATGACATTATCGCTCTTGAACACGCTTAAGCAGATATCAGTCATGTGACTTGAGCAGTTTTCGAATACTCGTAATTGACGAAGCTCTACACACCGCTCAGAGCGTGGGCAGGCGGCCAAATTAATTTTTGATTTTTTTTTTCGTGTCAACGTTTTTTTTTTAAATACAAAAATTTTGTAACGGACGTTAAAACTTGTAAAGCAGTATTTCGTTACATGTAGTTTTAGTAAAAATTTTTTCATTTAATTATGTTCAGTGGTTTTTGCGACTTATAAGAACTAAAAACGTGCAAATTTTAACTTTGAAGAGCCACTATGGGAAAACTGGCTGAAGAAATTTTTTTTGTAAGAGGAGAATATACTTCTAAGTAACGTCTGAAAAACTAACACTTTTTCATACAAATATAAAGAAATATGATTTTCCCCACTTAGACACCCCGTGTCGTGACGAAAAAAAACAGATACACAAACATTTTCGTATTTGTAGCTGTCCGTTAGACGATTCTGTAATAAAGCTAAGCAAGGGGATTAATTGGTCCAAGTGTTGAGGCAGCACTTGCTTGTGATGAATCTAATGTAAGACAGATATTTGCTGATTTAATAGCTGATATAATGAAATAACCTTAGTTATGGAGTTTCATATCATGTTTTACGTGAGAAAATCTGTCAGATTCGGTGATTTCAAGATTTACAGCTGAATTCTTCTTGTCAATATAGTATATTATGATACGTGCGATAAAGATTCCATGCAATATTTTCCAATTTTGAAATTATTTAAAACACTTAGGAAATTAATTATTATTTTGTAAGTTCGTGTTTTCATTGGTTTCTGTAGAATGTCAGATAATAATAAAAAAAACGCATTGGGATGTGTTTAGATTTTTAACCGGTTGAGAAGGGGTGAAAATAAGGGGGGGGGGGGAGTTTAACTTCATTGGCCTACAGGCGGTAACACCGAGAATTCTGTTCTGTACATACCGTGTCATTTATCTTACATTCGACCCTTCGCTTCTTATGTAAATGTTATGTAATCACGGGACGGTCGTCATCTTCTACACTCACACAAGAGGGCACCATATATATAGTTATAGATACAAGCAGTGGCGGCTCGTGGGATGTTGGCAGGGAGTGCACAAGTTATCGAGAACTGTACACTTCTGTGAAAGCTCCATCGTATAGCAATGACAATGCAGTATCTACTGGCGATTTATTGTATTGTGACGACCAGTCAGTAGAGACCGGAAACATTCGAAGATTCACTGATCTATAGGCAACTCTCCAAGAATACATGTGCACTGAAATAAACAGTATCTGTTCATTAGCTGCTTGCTGACACAGTGAGATGGGCCTGTATTTAGTTATTTATTATTGCCTCAGCGACTTATACGAGGTGCCGAATAAGTCAAAAGCCAATTGTGAAAGTGACACGAATTTACAGTTGGTGAAATTCTAGCTTCTGCCTAAAAGGAAACGCGTATTGTAGGAGCTGAGGAGAAGGCAAGGCAAAACGTCAGGGTGGTGGTGGGGGCCACATAGCACTCCGCTTGTCCCCACCACCAGCCGCATACCTGAGCCTTGCCTTCTCCTGAGCTCCGCACTATACCTACATACCAGCATGTCAGTGGCTGTAGCGTCAACTTGCGCACAATCCTGTACAGTCCTCTGCAACTTGTGCACTACCTGCCAACAACCTACGAGCCACCAACGGATAAAGTCTAGGCATGTTGTACTTCTTGAGAGCCTGTTGCATTAAGGACGAGCCAAGCACGGGCGTCCATTCCGTTATAGCCTTTACGTGCAAGGTACTGAGCTGGTGTGTAGTTTCTTAGGTTGTACTCTTGGCTCTGTCTGACTTTCAGCTGTGACCATATCATTTTATGTAGTAATGATATTGAATGACATGTTGCTTGCCTGCCTGGTATTCAAAATGTCCTGTAGCGGAATTTTACAGATTAAAAATGGCTGTAAAAATTTCAGATTATTCTGTTTTTACATTCACGAAATGAACACTATAAATCTATATGTATAAGAGAGTTCACTGCCTGATTGACATATACACTGCAACCCAAACTGTTGGACCTATAAACGTGACATTTTTTTTGTGTAATTTATCTTTAGGTCGTAGGCGAGCATTAAGAAGGGATTCGACCTCTTAGATGGTAAAGAGGGGAGAAATGTGCTTTTTAATATTCGTCTACATATAGCTGGAATCCGTCGTTCAATTGTCGTGACTTCGATTTCGATGGGCCAATCATATAAGTGCGTATTAGCCAATTTAAGAATATTTTGAAATTCAATATTTAAGGGGGGAAAAGATCTTTAATGTTTTTTTAAAATTAACTATATGAATATATCTAGCCATTTGGGATACAGAGTTATTTAATTATTCAAAACTATGCGTATGTAAATACCCAAAAATGAGTGGTTGGATTTTCCGAAATTCGACCCTCAAAGAGTAAAACGAGGGTAAATATGATTTTTTTTATTAATCGTTTGTGCAGGGCGAACCAAATCGGCTGTCTTCGTGATTTTAACGTGAATTAGATACCGTACGTATAGAAATGTCTAAAATAGGACTTCAAGACGTTTCGAAATTCTTTAATTGCGAAAGAGAAAAGACGTGATATGTGTTTTCTATTATTCTCCCATATCTATCAAACCAATCGAGATATAGATGTGATGTTTGCTACGCAATGATAACGTAAATACACAAAATATAATTTCAGGAGGTAAAAAAGGAAAAAATGTGTTTTAGATTTGTGATTTATTTATAGATAACACTAAATTTTGAGATGTCGACGCAATTTTTGCTTAAGAATATTGGTAAATTAAAAACCTGAAATGTAATTGAAGGATTTTTTGAAAGTTGACACCGAAGGAGGTGCAAAATTATGCAACGGGATGAATGGTGTTTTCAATTAATTGTCTGTATATCTCGAATACAACGGGCTATCGTCACGGTTTCCACTTAAATGTGACGACTGTATAGTAACCATAATTGTCTTCTATTTTTTATTTATTTATTTATTTTTTTTTTTGAAAATCTAACCCTTAGGGGGTGAAAAGTCACGGAATGTGTTTAAGATAGGTCCTTTATTTCTGTCGAACCCATCGACATAAAAAGTTGCTTTTCGCTTTATGATAACGAATACATTAATGCCCGTAAATGATTTCAGTACTTTTCTAAATTCGAACCCTTGTGGCTGTGAAGGGATGAAATATGTTTTTAAATGAATCACCAATCTAGGTTTGACTCAATGGGTTATCGTTGTGATTTTCATCCCAATTTGATACGTACAAAAATATTTAACATTTGGTGGTAAGATTTTGCGAAATTCTATCACTAAAGGGGTGAAAAGGCAATAAATAGTTTTTCGGTTATCCCATCATACCTGTCTAAAGAGCTGAGATGTCGAGATGGTATTTGATCCAGAATAATGCTCTTGTAAATACGAACAATAATTATATCAGTTTTTAAACTGATAAAATAACTTTAAACTAGCAAAGGGAAAACGTACCGTAGTGTTTGTAAACCTGTCAAAGCAGACGATCCGAAAAAGCAAGTACCGCAAACAAAGAATAATTAATACGGAAGTTAACATTCTGGAATAATTATGTCGTTACGTGTTGATATGTACGTGGCCAGCACGTTTGTAAGAGGAATAAGTTTTGCGTCACAAAAATGTCTAACATGTGTGTTTTTTTTCAGACTGCCTATATGGAAAATTACTAACAGGATTCGAAAGGCAAAAAGATAGAATCATGCGATCAATATACATTAACAGTACATTCCACGAATTAAATAATTTGGTCCCTCTAATGCTCAACAGGAAAAAAAAGCATAACAGTTAAGCGCTGCGCACCAGCTGAGTAGCTTGAGTAGAAGTGATACTGTATTAGATACGCCTGTCAGTTGCACACTTAGCATTTCATGGAATTTTTGTGTTACGTGCTCAAACACAGACGCTCTGCGAAGCCATCTTAATAGGGACAGACGGTCACCCTCTTAGATTTTTTATTTTGTGTCATAACGCATTTTTTTGGGAAAATTTATGGAACTTTAACGTAACTGCAGAATAGAATTCATATTGACAGGATTTTATATATCATAAATATTTGTTTGGTGTTTCTGTTGTTACATATATAATTGCAGTTATACACTGTTAAAAACTTCCTGAAATGTCTAGGAAGTTATTATCCCAGACGCAGTATGGGACAGTTACCATACTTCCGTCTTGTAAATATGCAAACTTTTACAGTTGTTACAATACAAGTCTGGTAACTTTAGTATGCATTTGACTGTTTTATAATTAAGTTTAGGAGTGCTACCATAGATGTCTGGGAAACTATTCTACCATACCTACTTTCTTAGAGATCCTATACGCACGTCTGGTAAATTTACGAACTATTTTTTTAGTGTAGGTGTTTCACAATAAAGAGCACTTTTGAAGACAATCATGTCTAAAATAAAAATGAAAATATATCGTGACTTCAGCCGTTAACTGTTGACTACGGTACAATGTATATACACTTTGATTGTTTCGTAGACATTTTTGTTTCTATTAAAATATGGCAAGAAAATATAATTTAACCGAAGTGAAAAAGTAACTTGGGTTTAAAATTCCTAATTTTATACCGAACAACCTATAAAAAAACCTATTTTTATCTTAACTGCAATTAGATAGCTTACAACATTAACATCTATACGAAGCTTAATTATGTCTAATATTCTATCAGCATGTCTTCTATTTGACATTTAGGTGTAAGTTCCATACATTTTCTCAAACGAAAAGTTAAGACAGAAAATATAGTAATTCAAGATGATGACAATTTCTCCCTTTAATGGTCCGGCAAACCAAAATTTCGGCCACATAGCTTAAAAGAAGAATTGATGTTACAGTTATCAATTTTCAATGATTCAGTTTGTTACTTAATGCAATTTCTGAAAGTAAGCGTCATGTGAGACACTTTGAAATTCTTGTTATTTTTATTCTTGAAGTTGAAACGGTATTTTAAAATTTATATTTCACAAACTAATAATCAGTGGACGTATTTTTGAAAGTGTTTTCTATTGTATTATTTTAAAAATAAATTCTGCTAAGAACAAGTTTCGTTACAGAGTATTTTTTTAATTGCTTCAATTACTAATAGTTTTAACAGTGATTTGCTATTTACACAGAGATAAAGATTTCACGCAGTCAATCACATATACTTTGTATAAGGCGAAACAAATGTGTGTTTTAGACAAAAACCTTTTTGCTGGCTGAATATATGGGAAACATGTATTATTTTTAAATTCTAACAAAATGTATGTTTAACATGATCAACCCACCTGTTTAGGGAACAAAGTCAGCAAAGCAACCGTGTATTTGGTTGATTCAAATTTTACACTGTTGTTTTGCCATGTATAAACATTTATGCGGTTGAGTGTACCAATAAATGTTAATAGTGTAAACTGAATGGTTTCTTAGTTGGTAGATAATGTCGTTAAGGTGTATGCCTGGTAAAATGGCAAGGCGCTATGAGAATGTATATTCTCCCATCAACCATCTCCCCAGTGGCGGATTTAAGGGGGATGGGGGCTACCGGGCAGATGCCCCCCCCCCAAATCGTGTTCAACATTGTGTAGCCAAAGTATGTCCAGTCGCCTCAAGCAAACTGGAGTTTTTTTCTATGTGGATCCAAGAACATTTAATATGTCCTACTTGTATATATATATATATATATATGCTATTTTTAATGTTCTGCAACAGTAAACAACCACACCTTTGAGATGACTGGTATTTTTTACAATCCATAAAGTCACGTAAGGGACCCCCTCCCTAAAATACGTTTCTAAATCCACCACTGCATCTCCCTTCTATCCTGACAGGGTGAAGTTATTTTCTGAGTATGGCATCTCGTTAGCCAGTGTTGCAGAAAACGTGAAACCTCGCAAATATTTTCCGTTCAATGATCATGTAACTTTCAAAAACTTTTATTAAAATACCTTTGTCCACGGCAAACAGACGTTCATGCACTTTGCAAACAGCCCTGCATGTTTCTGTGGCGAAACTTCTGCATAAAGCTACTTTACTCTGCGTGTTATATATAGCCCTAGAAGTGATGAGTGCTAAGGACGACTCAGAATGCATATCAAGATTCACCCTAGCCTCTAGGCGCAAGTCACTTAACCGATCTGCAGTTGTCTCGCAAATAGATCTCCTCTATTAGACATTTAGTGGCAATCCTCCATTTTGCGACTTAGCTTAAAGACGAAAATGTATTTTACAGGCCGTTCCTCCAACATAAATGTTTTTAGATCTGAAACGATAGATCAGTCACTGTAGATCCGTGTCCAAGATTAAGGGGCCTCCATACCTTCGCTTCAAATGCGTTGCAGCGAGTTACGGCTTTTCTCTTTTTGGCGAAATTATTTAACGCACATTATAAATGTATATAGCTGTATATATGTGTGTATATATATATATATATATATATATATATATATATATATATATATACATATGTATATATTCATATATATGAGAAGAAGACACTTCAAACTATGTCGCTATAGTTTTAAAAGTTCGGCACGTTTATTAGATACATTTATTTTCAGAGACGGGCAAAAACGGTTTTCCAGACTGCTGTATCTGGTAACTAAACAATCGTATTTGAAAAAAACACAACTATAGAAAAAGTGTTAAACTGTGAACTACGTTGCCCACAAATAATATAATGTGGTCACCGCTTAAAGTCCCATAGGAGAAAGAATAATAGTAAAGCACTGCACGCCAGCTGAGTGGCTTGTGCGGAGAGGCGATAATGCATGACATACGTCTGTTAGTGGCACTCTTACCGCTCCTGCCTCACACACACAAACACAGCCTATCTAGGGAGGCCCCTTAAAAGACAAACTTGTGGGAATAATCGTAGTGTTAGGTTTCAGGCCTACCTATGTTTGTTTTCTTCTAACAGAAACGAAAAATGCGTTCCATTCACTTTGTAGAGGTTTTTTTTTTCTTTTGAGTACCACAACGCATCTCCCTGCACGCTGTTAAAGTGCACATTCGCGCGATAATGTAGGGTAACAGGTTCTGAAGAGGCGTGTATTACAGAAGGTAGGCAGCCGAGACGTTCCCAGCCTCTTATCTTTCTGCATAATGACCTCTAGACTTTCAGGAGGATGCTCGCGCTGAGATAGGTCGCATATTTCGCTTGTGAAATTTCCCTTTCCCGGCGCCACCACTCCAGAGTGTTTGAGACTGCGATGCATTCTCACAATCTGCTCAGGTCAAGTATCATCATAGCTGGGAGTATCCTGCATTCTGGGAATGGACAGGCAAGATGAAACATATGATTAAATTACATTCTTCTGTAGTACGAGAGATTATCATTAACATGCTCGCTGTAACCGTGAAGTTGTCAAAAATTCATCAGATTTTTTAAAATTTTTTGAGCGTTTGTTAGTTACTTTTCCGATCATTTTTCTAGTTGATAATTTTAACCTGCCTATTTCAGTGCCGTCATGATTCATCACATATTTTTTGCTTTCACGGCTTCGAAAAAAGTTTTTAAAATTTCCTGTTAGAACAACTAATTCACAAGCAAACATTTATTTGTTTCATCCTACCGGTATTATGAAATCAGTACAAAAATACACAAAAGTTGAAGACATATACTATGCTAATTTTTTCAACTTTATTTGTGTACAGTTGAAACCAGTGCAACAGATTTAGAGCTCGTATCAATCTTCATATCTTCCAGATTGAGGGATTAAGAAAGATTTGTTTTAAAATGTGATGCAGGGGCTTATCTAATTACTGTACATTTTGATTCATTATTCACACTATGTCTGTGGTGAGCTGATAGGGTTTTACGGCCCTTTAACAAGGAGTTCTTAAGAGTCAGTAAGAGTGAAGGGAGTTGAAGGGACAACATGGAAGCCGTGCCTGAACCAGGATTCAAACCCCGGGATCTCGCACTGTAAACCGGCACCTAACCGACTTCGCTACCAAGGCCAGCCCTATGTCTGAGTAAGTAAAACAAAACTACCCAATAAATAAGACAATAAAATTAAAATTTAAACTTTCCTACCAATTCAAACCTCTTCAGCGTCTAGTTATTTTACAATTTCGTTTGTAAAAATATGAAGGTTTTTAAAAATTTTTAAAAATAGGAACACGTTTTTAAAAATAAAAGTAGGAATATTAAAAATATAAAAAATTTTAATACAAATAACAATAATGATAATAATTTTGTACTAAATTTTATTTATTTCTTAAAATGATTTACAATCCTAGGTAACTCAAGCAAATGTCTGAAGAGGTTAGTTAAAAAAAACACGTAAAACTAAGTAGCAAATATGTACAATGGTACAACTTCTGCAAGGAGACATTTTCAATAACATCCCTGACAGTTCAGTTACATAAAACGTTTTTTTTGTGCATGAAAACTGGTGCATCCTGAATGTCAAGACTCGAAAACATATTTACTCATACAGTTGGCAATATATTTAAGGGGTATCGATCCCTACCACCTTGGATTTATCTATCATCTTCTTCTCGATAACTTCAGTTACAGCCGATGTATCAAAATTTTTGTCACAGCAGGGCATAGATTTATATTTAATCGATTTTTTGAAATTGTTGGAACCATAACAGGCCTATATCCATTATTTTGGAATAGGAAACAGCTGACAAGTAAAAATTGCTTTATTTACGGGAGTGACTACATAGGTCATAAAAGTAACAGATACAATTCCGCGTGGATTATAAAAAGTGAATGGAACAATAACCTATTCCTTGTCAACGTGAAAATAAATAAAACAATCACTTATTCACTTATTTTTAAGAAAATCGCAAATCCTATCAGTGCCATTTTTGGCGTTCAGTCTAGGTCGCTTAACCGTTCAGAGCTTCATCTGATAGAAGTTTGTTAGGAAACTACTTTAAGTGTGTAAGCGACGTGTGCTTAGGAATATCATTCTAATAACGTTATACTAATTTCATACTAATTTCTGGTCTTACAATAACCTTACGAAGCTCATTTCCTTGCACCTAATGTGTCCAAAATGGTTGTGTTTGCTGCGTTATTCATACATGGTAACCTAAGCGCAGATCCTTGCGAAGGTACAGACGGGCAAAGTACGCTATTACATTTCATATTACGTCATGAAATGATAGAGTCAACAACGAAAGTCGGCGAGAAGACTGCACTGCACGTTTGTTCAGTACGTTTGGCTTAGAGGCTGTTATGAGGTGCGCTGCGCTCGCATAACTAGACGCGCAAAATAATTTCCAACCAGCGGAAACCGTAAGAGTGCGTGGTAGATAAATAAACGCTGAAAACATCAACTGATTCATACCATTTTTTTAAAGCCAATATGGATAAAATACTAAATGACAATCCTAGATAATGGTATTTACCAACTTTGAGTAAATATTTATCCAGAATTACTAATTCCTTGCGAATGATTTCTTGCACCGCAGTTAAATGCACGAGTTTCCGGCGTCAAAGATTGTGCCTCAGAAGTTCGCAACACTGGAAACAATTTTGTTTAAAACGTTGGCTAAAACTATTGTCTAGGATTGCTATTGTTTAATTTGTGCAAGCTGGCTACAAGAAACCTATAGTTATAGGTTAATGTTTTTAACGTTGAATTATGTACCACGCCCTCTTAAGAGGAGTCTTCGCCGGTGTTAAATTTCCACCTTTGACGCGTGGTAACAGCGTAGCGATAAGAGCCAGTGCCCCACGCTTGACGAGAAGCATATCGCCTCTACTCGCAGCGTGCCAAACTGGCGCGCAAGGTTTTCCTTGTAGTCTTTTTCCTACTGGACTTCAAGCGGTGACCGCAGTTTATTTTTGAATAGTATGAAGTAAAGACCAACGCATGCGTCTCGCTTTGCATTTGCATTTTACGAATTCAGATAATATTTTCGGAGTTACAGCAGAAAAAAAAAAAAAAACATTTAAGAGGCCCGAAAATCATGTTTCTAACAAGTGAGCTGTATTTTTGATATTTGATATCATAGAAGCACAGCTTCAAGTGTGTGTTATTTTCGTAGATAAACACGATATGAATAAGTTAAGCGGTTTCGCGTGAAAAGAATACGCGTGACAGCTGCAACGCCGTCCATGCGCCTGTCGAGGACTCCTCTTAATATCGAAGTATTTTGCACTTGTGATGGGTGACATGAGGTATGGAGCAGTGCCAGAATGACGGAGCGGGCGAAACAGGAGGCAATGCCGTAGATAAAGAGGGGTGGGATCAGAGAGGACGACTGCGTTAGAAATAACCTGGCGTCTGTAAGATTTTTTTAAAAATTATAACTTTTCTTATGTTTATTTACATAACGACACAAAAATGTAATACAAATCAGTAGTGTAACTTTTAGCATAGTTGAGTTTAATGAAAATGTGTATTAAAAAGAGGGTGGCTTGTTTTAGTATTCTAGACTGAATGGGGTTCGCACGAAGATTTATTTGCATAGGGGCAATGAAGTCCTGCCGATGGCCCTGCCTATAGGAAGGACAGAGTAGAGATAGGCTACGTATTTACGTCCTGCTACAAGCCATACACACCCACGCGTGGACATGGGCTGCGTATATCGCGTCAATGAGCGGATCGAGGTATCTATAGGTGGTTCACGATAAAGTCAGCACTTTTGAAGGACACCTGGAATAATAATTAAATAATAATGTTTATTGTCACCTCGGACGTTAAGAGGTATGGAAAGTTAAGGTGTCGAGCGAAAATCTGGAATAGTTAATGAAATCTAACCTACTCAACATTTTCTATGATATTTTTTGCCAAGTAGCTATTTTATTAGCTAACGTCTATTTATAAAGCACTGGGCGGTAGTGTGCTTTGCCTTCGAGTAAAAAAAAAAAAAAAAAAAAAAAAAAAAAAAAAAAAAAAAAAAAAAAAAAAAAAAAAAAAAAACTGTGTTTAGAAAAACAAGGGATTGAAACCACACAATCCATAAAAATGGAAAACAAAAATTCTTTATAATTTTTTTCCATAATATCTAGGACTATATAATAACCGAAATTTAAAAAAAAATGTTTGTGTTTTAATTTTAAATTAATTTTAACCGTAAACCACTCGCGCAGAGGTTTTTGGAGAGTATAATTATTTTAAAACCAAAAGGTGAATATTTTTGAAATTCTGTTAGCATAGAGTCATGAATAATATCGTACTTAACATGATAAAAATTAAGTTTTCGATTTTTTTCGATTTTGTAATTTTAAGCCCTTATTTTTCCAAACACCGTTTTAAATTTTTTGTAGAAAGTAAAGCATACTACCATTCAGAGCTCTATAAATAAACGTCCGTTAATTCACACGGTAAAAAAATCCCATCGAATTATGATAAGTAGTTTAGAATTTATCGACTATTGAGTATTCCAGTTGTTCGCTCGACATCTTATGTTTTGAGTACAGTACAATAGACGCTTTGATTGTTGCGTACGTTGTTTTATTTACGTTAAAATGTGGTAGAACACTATAAAGTACCTGAAAGGAAAAATGTAAACTGGGTTTCAAAGGTGCTCGCTTTATCCTGAACCACCTGCGACGCTTTCGTTGTTGGTTGCTCGTTCGCGACCCGCGTTTGGTTATGATAAGAGGTGTCGCTGCTCTGTCTCTTACGTGATTAATACTGGATGATTGGGTTCGTATTTAGTAATGTTGTAGTATGCCCGGCTAGCTTTAATTGAAATAAAATAACAAAGAAGTTTCTTTTTAAATCGGCCTAAGGGACTCACGCACTGCGGGTTGCGTCACGAG